>CM034315.1:86568831-86807513 GCA_019925795.1 Dendrobium chrysotoxum | reverse complement strand
CTAGCTAGATGCTCAAATCGCTCCCGGTAGTCTGCTACTAATCCTCCTGTGTCAGAACAAAGTAACTGCTCATAGAAAATCTCCTCCCCGGTCCGGTTTGAAACGTTCTATTATGCAGTCCTTGAATTCCTCCAGTCCCCTGATAGGCCTCCTCTGGTCTCTCCACTGATACCAAGACAGAGTTTCCTTCCAAGCACAAGCCTGCTGCTGTCAGCTTCTCCTCCTCCGTCAGCCCATTGACGGCGAAGTATCGCTCCACCTTATAAATCCACCCATATGCATTTTCTCCTTCAAATATGGGCATCTTCAACTTCCTCACCTTCTGCTCGCCACCATTCCCCCTTATTCTTCCATAGTTTCCCCTCTCCCAAGTGCTAGGCCCTCCCCACGTCTCTCGATCTTCCCTTGCCCTGCCATAGCCCAAACCCCCTTCAAAATCCCCCTTCTTTCTTCAAAATCAGCAAATCGACGGCCATAGTGTCCCTCCTGGCTTTCACCATATCAAACTCCTCTTTCTTCCCTCTAGACAGGCTCCAAATGGGTCTTCTTCTTTCTCCTTCCATGATTTCCACCTCATCGTCCTCCCTACGAATTTCAGAATTCGTGTTCTTCCCTTCCACCCCTTTTGCCACGGAAGCCGCCGTCTGGTTTTGAATTTCCAACATTTTCTTCATCATATCCCGGAGATCGGCTACTTGTCCTTCCATGGAGGAAATCCTTTTCTCCATTGTTGTCTTGATCTGATTCATCTCCCCTTCAAGCCTTTCTTCAAAGCATCCACCTTCTTGGCGGCCATCACAATCCGGAGTTTGTAGATTCAAAAAATCTGAATTTGGGACTTAAAAAACAGCAACTCCTTCCTTTTTCGGCCAAAAACTGTTGCAGGAATTTGCCGAAAATAACCCTCCACTAGTCCCAAGACGTGCTCTGATACCAATTTGATAGGAAATACTTGAGTTCACAAGTAATCCAAGAGGAAATACTTGAGTTCGCAAGCAACCCCAGCAATAATTAGTCCAAAACAGCGAGAAACACAACAAAATATAAGAAATCAAACTAGAAATAATAGATTGTGATCGTGGAAATAAAGCAAAACAAAACTCAAGCAAGATACAATCGATCCTCAATTCGAGAAGAGGATCGTCTTCCCAAATCTCTAGACGAGAGAGTCTAGAGCCCACATCACCAAGAAACTCTAATTGAGAACAAATCAAAAACATGATCCTTCCCTAAACATCTCATGCTCTTTAATACCAAAACTTTCCTAATCTAATTTCCCTCCTAAGCTCAAACCACCCTCTCCTTTTCTAATTCAAAACCATTGGCTTAGTGGGGCCCATCATGTGGGCGGGCAAGAGAAAGGGAGGCGGATGGTTTCCGCCTCCTGTGTAAACCTAAACCGGCCCTTGGCCCGGCTGGGCCGGTTCAGGGTGAACCAGCCTATCATATTGTTGGATTAAAAATCAATGACATTACTGAAGGCGGCTTCTATTGACCAATTAAGCCAGCCCAAGTTTAGGTGGATCCCAATGAGGTCATAGTTTGAGTTTATCATTGCTCACATTTTGTTCGCTTATGCATGTATTAAGGATTAAATTGCAAGTTCCACAAATTAGAATCCTTTGAATGCTTTCAGAATGAAGCAACTTATAGGTATATGACTTATCTCTTACTCAAGTGAACCCCATAAGGAATCACTCTTCTATTTATGGACAGGGGCTCATCCCGGTTCATTTTAGTTCGAAGTTCAACTCACCGAATGTATTCTTAGGGTTCCAAGCATTCATCAGAGTTATTTAGCATAGTTAAGAGGTTTTATGCTTGTAAGTGATCTTTCAAGTTTGTCACAAATTCCCTGTAAGTTATATTTCGGATTAGTGTTCATGTTCAATTCCTTGAAGTTTATTTTGACACAGCGTGTATTACATTTTGGGTGTTTAATATTTCATTTTTGCAAAGTTGAAATTGTATTCTCATTTTTTTTGCTGCATTATTAAGTCCAGAAAGTCATTTTAATTTGGTTCATTTCAAATTCATTCACTGACAAATTTTGACAACCTCCCGACATCTCTCTAGCGTATGGAGCATCTTCGAAAGTGTTAGGCATTCCCATCATACCAAAAAAGACGTGCATAAGTTTTCGTGTACCTATTTGAAATTCACAATATTTTTTTCACTACGTTGGAATTATGTGCACAAACACTTAAATTTTAATTTCTCTGTTGTGTAAAGTAAAGCACGCATAGATCTTGTCGGCAACACCGCGAGGCTAGCTGCCTATGAATTTACCCAGCCGTGCTTAAGAAAATACGCATAGGTTTTCTTTATCATGTCAAACGCATCGTACTTAAATTTTAGAAGTTTTGAGAGTTTGCAAATTTACACCTTTGCGCATAAGACAATGACAAAGTGAGGCAAATCAACAGGGAAACAAATTCTCACCTTATTTTTCTCTTTTTTTTGTTTGTTTTTTGTCTTCTCTCTTTTAGTGAGAGAAAAATGAGAGAAATAGATAGAGGGAGGTTAAGAGAAAAGAAGAGGAGGGAGCTCTGACAAAGTCTGCAACAATGGTCGGCGACAAGTTCAACGGTGATGGTGAAATTGAGGACTCGAATCCACCCGTCTCATAAGCTCATATTCTCCCTTGTGTGTTGTTGTTCTCTTCGATGCCTCTTGCTAGCGAGCTCCCTAAGCGATTTCCTCGACTTCTTCACACATCACTGATCTTGCCAAGTCTTCAGTGAGTCAGTCACAACTCCCTCTGCTCCTTCATGCACAACCGAACCCGTCGATGCCTTCTCCATGCGAGCTAACCACAATTCCCTCAGCTTTTTTTCGTTGAGAATTTTGTGGATTTCAGAGGGTGAAGAGAGCAAAACAGAGAGATGGAAGAGACGAGAGGAATGAGAGTGGAATCAAGAAAGAGGGAATGATTGTTGTGGTGGGGTTTGTGTGTTTAAGGGAATATAGATTGGGGAAATGGGCTTGGTATGGGAGCAGGTACGTACATGGGCTCAACAAGAGATGAAGAGGGGAGCATGGAATATTATTATATATATATATATATATATATATATATAATCATGAGTTAAAAAAAGTGAATGAATGATATAATATGATGATATCTAACGTGATTGTATGTTGAGTAAGGGGTAGAAGTCCTAAAAGCATACATCATTAACTTTTTTTTTTAATTCTACATACATTCTTCACTTTCCACTATTTTTTTACCATGATAACATGGGAGACCCATGCAAGGTACTTAGATCACAAGAAGCAACTTCTCCACTTCCCCTTGGATCAGAGCTTGGATCTCACTAGTGGTTACACTTCTTTTGTCAAGACGACCTATCTTTTGAAAGAATATAAAGATTGTCGACCCATACACTGAAATATGCGTAAAAAGAGGGAAAATTGGTGACTTAAGCAACGATTGGTGGGCGTGATGCGTCACTTAATGGTAAAAAGACCTTCGATCGCCAAACGAACAGCGCCGTTGCGATTGGAGCATCGAATTCGCCTAAGAGGGAACCCCTCGCAATCAAATCGGACGAAAATGGTCAAAATCATGGCGTTGCCCAAACGACATCGATGAAAAAATAGACTTCGTTGTTGTGTTTAGGATGTCGACGTTGCCCATAATAACCTTGATGATAACCGTATTGACAGATGATCTCAACTGGAGGGGACGTCAAATATTTGAAATGTCTCCCAAATTCTCATGAATATTCAAAACTCAAAATTCACCAAAATCTAAATATTTAAAATTGAATAGAAATAATAAAATACTTAAAGCAAAATTCATCCACCCTCCACAACAGTTTGCCAAGTGGACAAGTTAGAAAATCACTTCAGCTCGCAAAGAGCAAATGTCTAGTCGAGAATATCACTAAGATTCATTCTCAAATGTCTCTTGCCAGTAAGGACATGGAATATATCCTCTAACTGGTGGTTTCGCCACAAAATGGCACCACAGGTAAATGGTTATGACCGGGGCCTTCTAACGTGGTGATTTTACGGCCAAATAACACCATTAAATTACGGTCATGGTTAGAGCCCGTATGTTCTCCAACGGCTTTAAATCCTTGAGTAATGAATCAATATGATATGATCGATAGGGCACAAAGCCCTATGTTAGCTAAGGTGAATTCAAATTTGTCTCCTTAGACAAATATTCACCCCAAATTTATGAGGTACTCTTAGACGAAGAAACTCATGGCTGCCACAAAGATCCATTTGTCAGGTTAGGTCGACTACATTCTCTGACTAATAGACCAGGGACCATGATGGTCAGGGACGACGGAACCATGGGATTTGGATTGGGTCTATCATCACTCCCCCACCATCCGCTTTAAGTGTTAGGTGATAAGTTTCCATTTTAAGTATTAAATTTTAAATACCAAAACATTGTTGCTAATGTACACCAGGTACTATGTATTTGTTTGAGGACTAGCCTTAATCGAAAGTTCTCTCTCGTTATTGAGAGGGGTAATTAACTATAGGGACTTGCGCCTATAGGAAATCTGAACTCATATCTTAATGTCCTCGCTAAATGAGACAAAATCTCTAGGTAATGTCTTATCTAAAATATAATCTGCCTACTAAAAATTTGTCTCGGAACTTACTCGTTAAAACTCTCCTCAACGGCCCAAAAAGGAAAAGGGGCCAAGGAGAAGCCGGAACGTGAATTTTTTGAGCCCACAAAATGATGGATGATAACCAAAAAGTTGATATTGAGCATCTCAAAAGGTCCCCAAGAAAGGACATATATCTAGCTCCAAGCAAGCTTGTTCCAGGAAGATATGTACCTTCATAGGCAGCATTGATGTGAGAGGTGCACCTTATTCTTCAGTGGGATTTATAGGAACTTCTTGGAGTTCTTTGACCGCCTAGTTGTTGGTGATTCTCTACTCATCTTGGGTATTTGTCGGTCAGTCTAAATTCTCTTAAACCACTTTAGATAACACCTCCAAGAAGTCGTCTAATCACCCCACACCAACATGAGGCCCATTAAGTGTGGGAACTTAAAAGTAGAGGTGGTAGGATGATTTAACGACCTGGAAGCTATTGAGAGCTCACCATAAGATGAAGTTGTACACCAACAATGATCGAAGAATCATAAAGTCCTCTCTGATAAGTGTTTAAGTATTTTCCATCACCCAAATTAATCTCCAAGGTAACAACTATTTCTAATGTAGTTAACTTGCAAATGAAGCTAACAAGGTCTCCTTTAGGAGCCGAAAGTTTCACATGTCAAGCCTTATCTGGTCCACCAAGTGTCGAAAGAAAATGTTAACCAAGCTTCCCATGTTGATGTGAGCACATAGCACCTCATAATTATTCATCACTACCCAAATGATGATGACATCATTGAAAGTCATTCCAAGCAAAGGGAGGTTGACATACGCAAAAATAATTATGAAAGAAGCAAAATTATATGTATAATTTACCTCACAAAAGTTGAGTTGTCACAGACTTCAACTTAAAGTAGCACCTGAGCTAGCATAGCTAGTGATCGCATCAAACCACTTATGGTGTGACGTCCATACTAATTGCATCGCTCTACAGGTGGCGTTGGCGATTGGCTTTATGATTTTACTAATCAGCCGATGTTGTTATTTCAAGAAGAGACAGCGGTCTCTGCAAGAATTGCTTTGAGTGTCCCGCATCGAGCAACTTAAGCAATGTCTTTACGACTAGCAAACTTTGATCTCATGGTTGCACTCCTTGTGGTGCACACACAGTTTCAGACGATCAGGATTCCTTGGCATGTGACAAAGAGACACTGGCCAGTGGAAATAAATACTCCTAAATTTCCACGAAGATTTTGTTAATCTTACGATCAACTTAGAGAGCCACTACTTAGTGGAAAGCAACAAAAAGGTGCGACTCCTCTTAGCCTCAAAAAATATCGCATCAGTTTGATCGGCGATTCCCCTCAATTGAAAAATCTTTAAAAGCTTCTTGCAACAAAGCCAGGTCACGACAATCATTGCATGAAGTTCGAAACTTCGGCATTGGGAAGACGACTTTGTTAGTTTTGTGTGGAATATAATTGTGTTGATCAATCGGGTTGCACTACTGTCTCGGACTTCAATGCAGTTTGTTGGGCTCGTTAGAGGGTTGTAGGGAATTCTCCCCCTATTTGGGTTTGGGTGCATCGCATCCGGGAAAAAAAAAATTTTGTACAGCACCCCCGGGTACACAGGCGATGTGTACCCAAGCTCCCCAACACTATATAGTTTGATAACAGAGAGCGGAGCGCTGCGGTGCTCTAAACCTCAGCGTTACAGCTATAATGCCCAAAAATGTTCAAAATAATGTACGCATAAACTTCCCTTAAATGTTCATTTATTTTTCATTAAATTCTACATTTAATCCCGAGCATTTTGACATATAGAAGTATATATAAAATCTTAATCTAATTGTATATGTATAAATATTAAATGAATAACTGTTTAATAATATTTCAATATTAGTTAATTAAAACTAAGTTAATTAATTAACTATTAAGTTATACTATTAACTGTCATTTCTTTTCATTATTTTATTTCTACTAATGTAGCTTTTCCACTTATCAAAACATGCACAAGGGCTTGATGAGATCTGATGGCTGGGAGAGAGTAGGGAAGTGTAGTGGAGCATTAGTGGAAAATCAACATTAGTATATTAATATATGTGGCAATAAACAATAGCCAATTCCATTCCTTTTCCTTTCCTTTCCACCACGTCAGTTACTTTCTGCTTCCGAATTGAGAAGCAGGCTGCAAGTTGCGAATAGAAAATGCTGCAGCAGGAGGATTTCTCAGGTAAGGAAACATAGGAAATGGTTTAGTATTTCATAAATTTTTTGAGTTTGCTGCTGATTGAGTTGCAGTTTTCACTGAAATAGTATTTATTTATTTATTTATTGTTGATTGTGTGTGTGCAGAAATCTGAGTTTGTGGAATTAATAGTTTGCCAAAAGTAGTGGTTGCTGAAATCTGAAATTCTGAGAATTTACAAAAGCTGCAATTTGTAATTGGTTGCTGAATTTCAATTCCTGAAAGCACAAAGTAGATTTTTGTTGCTGAATCTTGCTGAATTCATAAGGAAAATAGTACTATTTGCTTAAGTAGAGGGCTGTAGTGGTTGCAGAAAACAGTAAAGAAGAGAAATTATAAAGAAAGAAAATAGAAAGGAATTTTGGAAAGAGAGAAAAGGTTATTGCTTAATGAGAAGTTTAATGGAGGTAGTGTACAAGAGGAAAAGAAAGTAAGATCTAGGAGAACCAATTCCTAGCAAGGTAAAATGCCCAAACAATGCCATAGGAAATAGTAAAATTTTATCTAATTGCAATATTACATTGATATGAGTATGATAGCATCATATTCTTATTTTTTTATGTATGCATGCTTTATCATATGTTTATGGTAATAGTACTTTTTATAAGTGTTATTAAATGTGAAATGTTTAGAAAGAAGATGAGTCATATATGGGGGATAGGCCCACACAAGTAAAAGTGAAAGACCTAACGAGGTAAGTCTATACTCTCAAAATTCTAAAAGTTGAGAATTCGGACCCAATCTTGAATAAGAAAGCAGCTCAATTCTAAAAGTTGGGATTTCAGACCTAATCTTGGCTGGAATGGTGCAAAAGCCTATAGCCATCGTATGACTTGTATAAAAGCGTTAAACAATAAACATAACAGAAAGTAATGTTATGCATTTCTTATGACCATTATGAAATTTATATTTGTTTTAAATTAATTGTCAAAATGTTATTATTATTTTTTATACATTGCTTATGTATTTCATTGAGCCCTAGCTCATTAGCAGTGTTTGTACTGCAGGCAAGAGAAAGGAACCAGTGGGGTAGTAGTCAGAACAGTTGACTACTTTTTTGTGTACATATACTTTTTTGGGTATATAAAGAGATCTGAATAGCAATTGTACAGACTTTTAGGGTAAGTAAATTTAAAAAGTTTAGTAAAGCTCTATATATTACTTGATGTATTTTATTTGAGATATTTATATATGATTTCTAATATGAGGTATAAAGCTTGATATGTTAGGAGAGTCTGAATAAATTATTTTTTTACTCATCTGATCTGATAGAAGCAGTTCATAATGGGTGCCAGTAAGAAGAGGTATGTTTAGATTTTCCTTCTCTGTTACACTCCAAGTTGACTGTAGGGGTGTGACAACAGCTCTGTTGGGGAACGTTGTGGTGCTCCAAACCCCGGCACTACGCCGTTGCCATTCAGATAAGAGACAGAGATGCACGTCGTAGTGCTCCAACTTGGTTCTGTGAGGTAGACATAACAGTTTTCTTTCTCGTTTTTCATTAAGGGTTGCACCCCTTAGCGATTGTAGTGTATCTCTTGGTTTGTTCTTGTGTAAGAACGGTGCTAGAAAAAAGAAAGACAAAGAGAGAGTGAGAGAGAAGAGAGATTTGTACTATTTCTCCCAATTTTCATAATGAATTTCTTGTTGTGGTGTGGCACCGTGGCCTTTTCCCGGTTTAGAGTTTGTCCACATTAAATCCTGATGTTCTTTTATTTCCACTATAATTTTTTATTTCTTATTTGTTTCATTGCATGGTTCACTTCTCTCCAACAGACTTAAACCCCCTTCATTCATGATTGTTGTAAACCAATAGTTTTCTTGCATCAAGTTTTTTTTTTTTTTTTGGTTGTCTGAGTTTTTTAGAGTGCTTCATTATTTTGATTTTGAGTTTATTATTTTGAGTAAAGCTAATAGAGATAAAAGGGAAAAAAATAGAGAGAGAAAGAGGTGGGAGATAATTATTGAGAGCTCCTATCATACTGCAGTTTTCTGTTCTCTAGTGGAACCACCATCAATCTATGTGATCATAGATGTAAGATTGTTAAATCGAACTATATAGATATTGGAGTCATTTTTTTGGTACTTGACTTTTTTTATAATTACTTTATAATTCATCATATCTACTCTAAGGTCAATGTCTTTGTGTAAAAGTTAGATCTGATTTATTTTCTTAACAAATGCGTCTCTAAGCACAAGCGAGTACTTAGGGAACCATCGTGAACATAATGGCATATTCGTAGTAGCAAAAATATTCTATGGCCTAATTAGACAAAGATGACTACATTTGGAGCTTACCGAATAGCGTGGTCCAATGTCTTGGTGATTAGAATATAAGCCTGACTGTGAAAATGCATCACTACCCTGCAAACGAAGAAATGAATGGGGATCACTTTTCAGTAAAACTTGATAAAGTAATTGCTAGAAGTTAAAATGTAAGCAATTTGCAGCAGAAAATAATATTAGGCACCAAGCAACAAGCTCCAATGCTTTTCCCGGATGCTAGTTTCATAATTTACAAGGCCAAAAGTGAAGCAAACAACCTCATTCGAGGGTAAAGGTTATGGGTTTGAGCTCTAGCACAGGTAGCATGCTCCTTTAAGCGACATGTATGGCAGGTAGTATGTTTCTCGACTCCCTGTATGGAGTTCATAGGAGTATTTCTAGCCTAAAATATATGAAATAGATTTCAACCCTTAAAAAAACAATGTTATCAAAGAATTGGCGTTTAATATAGAAAAATAATAATATTCTAATCCCAGATGACTGAAGGCTCAAATGGTCAAGGTTAGCTCCACCGTGTTCAAAAATGACATAATCTGACTAAGTTGAAAGGGAATAAAATATGGATAAATAATTGACCCAAGAAAACAGAAGAGCGAGTGAAAGAGATAAAAAATTCATTTGCAAAAAATCATCAAGAATCCACACACCTGATCACAAGTTTAACATACCTGACTGCAGGCCATGCAAAACACAGCTAATAGTGGAGTATTAATATGGCTGAGTTGTGTAAGAAAGAATGCGGGTCCCAGAAAGCCTATTGACTGCATTATCTGCATTTGGGTAATGAGACATTATTAGTATGCCGATAAGTTTCAACACAACATTAATAAACAATAACCATAACATTAAAACTTTCATGAAAATCAATTTATCAACATGTGAAATACATGAAAAAAATTGAATAGGTTCAACACTAATAAGGGAGTGAAGAAGCACAAGTTCACTATGGTTCAGACGTACATATCAAACTTACTTTTCGGACTGTTGTTATAGAGAACCCTTTGGCAACCAGTGTATCTGCAATCCAACCTCCTATGTTTGCAGAAGCAGCCATGGTTAACCATGGTAACACGCAAAATAAGCCAGATTCGGTGAGATTAAACTTCAAAACCTGGGGCAAGCCAATCAAAAATAGAAATTTATTGTCCTTCCAGATTCGTAGCTGATTTTCCTACAGGATCATCTCATTTACAACAATATCATTAAAAAAATGTCATCTTAAATGTACCATTCTGATCAAAAAAGTCATTCTAGTTAATTTGCAAATATTTTCCAACATACAAAACTTGAACAAAGCTGTATAACTAGAGATGGCATAAATGCAAGGGTTGCAATGCAGAACTTTTTATCCTTCACACTTAATATGACAACAAAAATTGCGTATGTGCTCCTCTCAAGTTCTTACAATTGGTTCTAAACGTTAACAACATATCTAATAAAACTTTTGTTAATATCTCCTTTCATTTGATTAATCCGTTTTCTAAGATAAAGTTGATGTCTCAATTTTGCAATTCTATAATCTTGCTAAGCACTTGGCTTGCTATAAAATGAGCCCCTGATTAAGAGCTTGAGGTGGATGACAGCAGTCAACAGATCATGTCTTCGTTAAGAAGGAAAAACTTCTGCCCAAAAGAACACAAATCCCTTGCACAAACTACTTGATAGAGAATATAAGAAAGTAATTTCTAGTTCCAGTGTTTAAAAACAAAATAGATATCCAAGATTGTGTTACGCCGGTTCATGCCCAGCCGGCCCAAAGGGGGCCGGTCCAGCATACCTACACGAGGCGGAACCAGTCCGCCTCCTCTTCCTTGGTTCCGCCCCATGGGTGGGTCCCACCCACTTAAACAAATTCAAAATCAAATAGGAGGGGGCAGCTAGGGCTTTGGGAGGGAAATTAATTAGGAAATCTTTTATATTAGAAGGGGGAAGAGGATTAGAGAGGGGGTTATGTTATGTTTGAGGAGAATTAGGATTTCTTGGAGGCTTGGGTTCTAGACAACCTTGTCTAGAGATTTTGGAGAGACGATCCTCCTCTCGAATTGAGGATCTCTTGTATCTTGCTTTGAATGTCGTTTTGCTTTATTCCCAAGATCGCAATCTATCGTTTCTATTGATTTTCTCTCAGATTTTGTGGTTAAATTGTTGTTTTTCCTCCAATTAGTGGTAGGTTTGCTTGCGAACTCAAGTATTCCCTTAGGGATTCTTGCGAACTCAAGTATTTCCTATCAAATTGTTATAACTATAGGGGAAAAAACTTAGGAATCACATATTGAAGTTAAGAAGATAATGAAATATAGGCTTACAAAAATTACATCGATATTGAAGAATCACTTTGATTTATGCCAGGAAGATTAACTATGGAGGTGATTATCATGTTAAAAAAAATTAATGAAAAAAATGTTAAAAGCAAATAAAGGATCATCATATGTTTTTATCGATCTCCAAAAGGCATGTGATCGACTATCATAAGAATTGATTTGACACATTCTAAGAAAATGGGTCAATGCTATGTTGAATTTATTAAAAATGTAGATGATGGAGCATTTTCTAGTATTAGTAATAGTTGTGGGTAACTAAAAGTTTCTCAGCTATAAGAAGATTACATTATGGATTTGCATCAAATTTGTACATTTTTGTCATGGTAATGAAGATGCTTAAAAGATAATGGAAGCAAGGTATGGTTCATGCTACTGTGGGCTCCGAAAATTCGCGCCTCGGCCTCCCCTTTTTCAGGAGAGTTTTAACGAATTAAGTTCAGAGGTAAATTCTCATAAGGTAGATTGGGTTTGAAATACGATACTACCCAGAGATTTCACCCTCATTTTGCGAGGACTTTAGATCTTAGTTCAGGTTTCCTATAGGCGCAAGCTCCTATAGTTAATTACCCCTCCCGATAACGAGAGAGAACTTTCGATTAAGGCTAGTCGTCAAATAGTACGTAGAGGTACGTGTTATCTAGTGTATAGTAGCAGTATGGGTTTGGGTGTTTGAGAATTTGTTATTTAAAATTAGAAATTTCACCACCCTGCACTTAAAGCGGATGGTGAGGGAATGGATGATGAGCCCAATCAAGATCTCATAGTTCCGTCATCTCAGGTCATCATGATCCATGGTCTATTTAGTCAGAGGAGGTAGTCAACCCAACCTGACAGAAGGATTCTTGTCGGCAGCCATGGGTTATTTCGTCCAAGAGTACCTCGTAGACCTGGGGTGAATATTTGTCTAAGGGGACAAATCTGAATCCACCTTAGCTAACAGAGGGCTTTATGCCCAATCAATTATATCCTATTGATTCATGTCTCAAGGATTTTGAAGCCATTGGGGAACATACAGGCCATGACCGTAACCATAATACAGTGGAGTCGTTGGACTAAGCCACTAGGTCAGAGGGTCACGATCATAATCATTAACCACGTTGAGCCATCTGGCCAAACCACGGGTTATCTGCCGAGCCATCCGGCTAAACAGACGATTAGAAGACCAATGCCACGTCCTTACTGGCAAAGGACGGGTTGAGAATGAATCCTAGTGATATTCTCGACCAGACATTAGCTCTTTTGCATGTTTTTGCATATAGGGGTCAACAACTACTTGCAACTAACATAGTTCTAATAGAAGAGACATCTAAAGATCTACTCAAATAAATGTTAAAAGTTATTACAATGGAGGAAATTCTAGAAGATGTAGAAGTTAGGATTAGATTAAAAGATAGGAGTATATGACATACAGCTTCTAATAGCCGTGAAATTAATATTATCACCAAACAATATTTTTGGAAGACCAAGTGCCACTTATTTATAATATATCTAGTTGATATGAAAATAATAATATTATCAGTCAATACTTTTGGAAGATTAAGTGCTCCTTAAGTGTGATAGGTTTATATCTTGGATCTATTATGAAGAAAACTAGCACATAAAGAATATAACTTCTGGAGTTAAAAATGATGGTTAAATAAAAATATTCCTAAGGAGTACAATGTGAAAGTAGAAAATGTGAAAGTAGAAATCATAGACTTAAATAAAAATTATATAAAATTGAACGAAAATTATATAAAATTGAAATTAAAGCAGTTATGTAGCACCAAGGTGATGGAAAAGAAGTAGAATTAAGTAATATAGCTAGAATTTGCTAAAAGAATTTGTGCATTATAACACTACATGCAAAACTTAACAAAAAAGAATGAAGAATGAATTTCAATAAGCCGACCCCAAATAACTAGGATAAGGCTAATGGTGATGAAAATCTACTTCCATACTTCTCCCTTTAGTCTGGATCACACAATTGCACTTCATTAAGTATTTTGTTTTATCATTTCAAGTTCCTTAAAAAATATAATTTTCCTGCTTTTACCATCCTTGTCCTGAATCCATTATCATTGAGGAGAAAACAAGATTCATTGCTCTATTTATTTAAAGTTGATTGTAACAATAAGATGATGTCAATCTACTCCATAAAGTATTTGTCATTGGGTGAGATTATAGAAAGCACAAAATCATGCAAACAAAACTATTGTTTCCTCCAATATTAGTAATAATTGAATCTCATTCACTGCTGCCAAATTTAACGGTATGTAACATAGTGGAAAGCTCATTGTTTTCAAGCCAAACAACATGATGGTATGACCAAGCAATTTTTGTTTTGTTCTTTTCCATCTAACTTCAATATGTGATATATAAGTCAACTTGATCAAATGTGATAGAAATCGGATCAAATAAATGCATATTCACAAAAAAAAGTCATGCGAGAAGTCTTGTTAACATGGAACAAGCGATTATGTCACCCATTTAATCGAATAGATCGTCCTGCTGCACTCAGCATGTTAAAAAGGTCCAGAGAGGCCCTCATGTATTGCCGAAACAGTAATTAAAAAAATGATCGATGTGAGGCAAAGCAAAGATGAATTTGGGGGGATTTCACGTGTGTCCATGCACACAACTCCCACACACATACACTTTTTAATATAATTTAAAAAACTAATATACAATTCATGGGGGTGGCAGCCTACCATCACCCATAATACCTCCCTTCACCATTTTCTTTCTTCCCCTCTTCCATGCGCAACACCCGACAAGCTTCCCACTCCCTCTTTTTTTATTACTTGCTAGGAATCACTCAAATAATTCAACAGAGCTAGGTGGGATATTCAGAGCCCGCATAATGCCACATTGTTTTGTCTCAAATACAGATGAAAGGAAAATATGAATACATGTCATATAGGTAGGAGATGAAAACATTAACATAACAAAAGAGAATATTCTCAGAAAATATAATAATAATAATAGTAATAATAATAATAAAAACAATAATAATAAAAATAATAATAATAGTTCAAATTCTTTCTATAAGTAGTTAGCACAAGCAATAATTTAAATATAGTACTCCCCAGCGAATTTAAGTTAGCATTGTTGGTCCCAAGATGATGCATTTATATTTTGTCTTATTTTATTTTGATGTAATGTGAACAATATTAGTTGTGTTTTATGTTTTTTTTTTAAAATGCTATCCAATGATGGAGAACATCCAATGAACATGGTAGGACGTGCTTGGGCATGGCAAGGCTTGGGTTTGAGCTAAAAAGTTGGGTTCTACTTGGTGCTAGCTCATTAATGCTTGAGCTGAAGTTTAGCTCATTATTTGGAGGAGTAATTGCACTTCCTAGCTCATAAATTCATAAAGGTATGTGGAGTGGAGCTTGTTTCTTCCCATTCTTGTGTCTCTTTGGTTTCTGCCTTGGGAGTAATTGTTGTGGTCTGGTTGTCTTTTCGGTTTTCTCCCTAGCTGCTTTCCTGTGACCCCTCTGCCCCGTTTCCTGTGTTGGCTCTTCGGGTCCCTCTCTGGTTGCTTTCCTGTGGCTCCCTGGTTGGGTTTCCCGTGGCTTTTCTTCCTGTTTTCTGTGCAGAATTTGGGGGGCTGTTGTGGTGTCTTTTGGCCTTTCATTTCCCCAAACCTGATTGGTTTTGGTTGGAGGTGTTATGGTTGTTTGGCTTCTTTCTTTTGCTTATAAATTGGAGATGTTTTGGAATGAAAAAGGTTGTTGAATATTTGGGCAAAGTCTCTACTAAAAACCTGAGGGTTTCTTCCCTTGGAAAAGCTTGAGAGCTTGTTCCAACCCCTTTCCTCCTCTCTATTTCGTCTTGGCTTCTAATCTCTTCTTCTGTACGCAAGTTCCACTCCACCTGTATCCTTCTTCTAGAGCATTTGGAAGTTGTTTGTTGGCTGATTTTTGGGAGACATTTGCCAGAGGAGTTTGGTAGGACATTGGACCCTTTTGCAGTGGTGGACCCTCGGTTTGCAAGCCTGAGCACTATTTTTATATATCTTCATACTCTCGTTGCATGTGAGGAAACCGCTTGCCGGTTGTTCTGAGGATAACATTTTTATGTTATTATTTCATTTCGTTTGATTTGACTTTTTCATTTATCCAGATGTTTGTTTGGATGTTTGCAAGTTAAAGTGAATCGAGTTTGGTTTCATATTGTCTTTGTGTTCTCCAACTTGGCTTTTCTTTCTAGTTTGCTTGCATCACAAGAGCCCTAAGCTTATAATTAAAATTTGATAATCACAAACGCAATAAACAAATACATCATCAGAATGTTTGAAGCATAGGAATACAAGCTAAAATAAACTAGGAAACTATGATGTATATTTTAATTATGAACAAATCATAATATATATATATATATATATATATATATATATATATATATATATATATATACACACACACACACACACACACACACACACAAACTATAAAGGTTGAAAATATTCTTTAGAACTAAGTTAAGTTTTCGCTTAGTGTAACACTATTCAATGACTTATTTTTAAAGGCCAAATTATTTTTTTAAATATTATTTGAGACTTTATATGAAATAAATTATTGACCTTTATAAGCATTTCATGGTTAATCGAATGCACCAAAGAAGACAGCCAACGAAAATGTGATCGCACGTGACAAGCTTCAAAATGTCTCGACCGCAATCAAGACTACTCAACATCGTACATTCACAAAATAGAGCATGTTGACATGTCCAAAACTTCTAAAAAGAACCACACGTGCTCGACTCAATTAAACAATGCGGAAAGCGATGGTGGGCGGGTTTAATGCTCACACAAAATCATCGGAAGTCGTTGTGGGCTCCGAAAATTCATACCCCGACCTCTCCGCACCGCGCTTTTATTAACGGGGAGAGTTTTAACAGATTTAAGTTCCACGCTAAAATTTTCAAAAGGTAGATTGGGTTTTTAGATAAGACACTACCCAGATATTTCACCCTTTTACAAGGACTTTATGATCTGAGTTCCAGTTTCCTATAGGCGCAAGCCCCTACAGTTAATTACCCCTCCCAATAACAAGAGGAAACTTTTGATTAAGACTAGTTGCAAGATAGACACTGAGTATCCAGTGTATAATAGCAACAACTTTAAGGTTTGAATTTAATTTTGTATTTTGGAGTTTATGAATTGAAGTTTATCACCAAAAACTTAAACTAGGTGATGTGGAGAATGAAGAAGATCCTGATCAAGATTCTATGGTTCCATTATCCCAAACTGTCATGGTCTATGATCTACTTAGTCAGAGGAGGTAGTCGACCCAACCTAACAAAAGGAACATTATCGTTGGGTTTCTTTGTCCAAAAATATATTGTAGACTTGGGTGGTGTTTGTCTAAGGGGATACATTTGAACCACCTTAGCTGACAAAAAGAGCTTTGTGTATATCAAGTATACCATATGATTCATTACTCAAAGGTTTCAAACCGTTAGGGAACATACGGGCTTTGGTCGTGATCATAATATAGTAGTGATATTTTGCGGCAAAATCACCCAATCAGAGGGCACGTGTCATATCCATGCTAACAATAGACTATTTGAGGTTGAATCTTAGTAATACACCCGACACGACATTCGTGCGAGCTGAGATTAATTTTAAATTTATCACTCCCGACAAACGGTTGCGAGAGATGAATAGATTTTAGTTTTAAGTCTTTGGTGATTAAATATTCATTTAAATGTTTAGAATTTGAGTGCAACAACAACAACAAGCATTTATCCCACTACGTGGGGTCAGCTACATGAATCCTTTTTCTCCATTGTGTCATGTTAAGAGTCAAATTCTCATTTAGATATAATAAAGAAAGGTCATTTCTAATATTTTCTAACCAAGTCTCTTTAGGTCTACTTCTACATTTCTTAACACAGGTCAAATCTAATAAATCTACTCTCCTAACCGGGTCATCAGTAGGCCGCCATTTTATGTGACCAAACCATCCAAGGTGACTCTCTCTAACCTTATCTGCCATTGGAGCTACTCCAACCTTTTCACATATATGCTCGTTTCGTATCCTTTCTCTAAGAGTAAAGCCACTCATCCACCTGAGCATCCTCTTCTCTGCAACACTTAACTTAATATTATGTTTCTCTTTTAATGGCCAACATTCTGCGCCATAAAGCATTGCAGGTCTAACCACTATCTTATAGAATTTTCCCTTAAGTTTGAGTGGTATTTTTCTATCACACAACAAACCCAATGCATTCCTCCACTTCAACCATCCAACTTGAATTCTACTAATAATATCCCCATCTATTTCACCATCACTCTGAACAATAGACCCGAGATATCTGAAACATGTATAATTATTAATGACTTGATCGCTCAAAGTTACAAACCCCCCACTAGATCTATTGCTACTAAAATTACACTCCATGTATTCGGTTTTAGATTTACTGAAATGAAAACCTTTAGACTCTAAGGTTGACCTCCATAATTCAAGTTTAACTTCAACTCCCTCTTTAGTCTTATAAACAAGAATATCGTCAGCAAAAAGCAAACACAAGGGAACATCCTCTTACAAATCTCTAGTAAGAACATCCATGACTAAAGCAAAAAGATATGGGCTTAAGGTTGATCCTTGATTAATCCAACTGAAATTGGAAAATACTTGGTCAAACCACCTTGTGTTTGAACACAAGTAACAGCACCAGCATACATATCTCAAATGACTTGAAAATAAACATTATTAACCCCTTTCTTTTTTAGAACTCTCCATAGCACTTCTCTTGGAAGTTTATCATATGTTTTCTCTAAATCAATAAATATCATACAAAGATCTTCCTTATTCTCTCTATGCTTCTCCATCAAACCTCTCAATAAATGTATGGCTTCCATAGTAAACCTACCCGGCATGAATCCAAATTGATTTTGAGAAGCATTAGAATTTGAGTAAATTTTATAATTTTAATAGGCTTTGAAGATTGACCCCTTTGAATATTGAACCCTCCAGTTGAGATTTTATATCAACACGGCCATCATCGGGGTGCCATGACTATCATTAGAAAAATATTTATACTTTGTAGAAATTTAGGAGGCATCTTATAATTCAAGTCAGGTCGATTCCAATCTTTTTAAGGAGGAGGATGAAACTTGAATATTTGACCCGCGTAACATTCTCGGATCATTGGATTTAAGAATCAAATATGATGATCGGAGATCATGCGGGAAGGATTCATAGCATATAGATCGATGCTATTGTAGGGATATTGCCTTCTGCCTGCTTGAACCAATGGGTTGCATATCCAGAGGCTAATATGAGTGTTTCCTTTCTCACCAAGCTTTGTCAATCCAAAATCTGATATTTTGAGGTTGAGATCAATGTCTAACAACACATTGGTAGCTTTTATGTCTCCATGAACAATCTTCAATGTTGATTTTTTTTATGCAAGTTAGCAAGACCTCTAACTATGCCCACACAAATCTTGTGTCTTGTGGACCAATCTAGCTTCAACTGATATTGTTCTGGCCCAAAAAGAGCACGTGCAAGTCAATTATTTTCCAAATATTCATATACTAACAATAACTGATTTCCTTCATTAATGCAACATCCATAAAGCTTTACAAGATTTGGGTGTTGTAATCCGGAAATCATGTCTATCTTATTTACAAATCCATGATTTCTTTAATTTGACTTTGAAGAAAGCTACTTCACAGTTATTATAGTACCATCGGCTAATCGACCCTTGTACACAAATCCAAAACAACCTTCACTAATCTTGTTAGAAGAACTGAAGTTGCTGGTAGTAGCTTGAATTTGCCTTAAGAAAAGGAGAGTTTCTAAGCTCCTCAAATTTGCCTAAAAATAGGAGAACACCATGAAGTTTGCAAGCTGATGATGTAGATGTGCTTCTGAAAATGTTTTGCAAGCAAACTGAATAATAATATTGAGAGTTCGCCAAACAACTGATTTTATGTAGAATATTACTATGTTGAGCATTCTGAAATTCTTGAACATGCTTTTGGATGGGTGAATTTGGATCTTGAAGATTCTCGAGGATAGTTGCTTATTTGAATTCAGAATCTCGAGCAAGTCACCATAGGAAAAGCTCTTGAACCCATATCCTCATAACTACTTCAATTCTTTACACATCTCTATATTGACCCAACCTTGAAATCTGGTACAGCACAATTAATTTATTTCAAATAATTAAAACTATCACTGAGGCAATGAACCATGATTGTTGGAGTGACACCAGAGAAATTGAATTCATCACTTATTTATGTTTGACACTCACTAATCGGGTGGTTCGAGGAAATAAATAGCAAGTTCCCAAGATGCCCCCTCCCCAACTCGTGTTTCTTTTAGAATTGACAACAAATGACTCGATATCCAAACCTCCCTTTTCAATGACCTCTTGCTTTCTTCATAAATTTAATAAATTTCATTAGCATAGGTTCAGTTCCCTATAAATTCGTTCATGGAAGTCTTTATTTTTCGTTGCATTTTAATTGTGCAGGTCAATTTTAAGTCCAATTATCCCTTAAATGTAAATTCGGTAGCCTCCCGAGCCAACCTAATCTCCCAACCTTTCGGCGCCCCCTCCCCGCGAGGGGAGGTTGGCAGGGCACTTGCCCTTTCAAATCTGTCAAGCCAGATACGATTCGACGACTGAGGGCTTCGGGATGTTGATTGGTCCCGGTATAAGTCTTCGATGATCCCTGTTATATATATATATATATATATATATATATATATATATATATATAATACAAACTTTCCATGTACATTGCACACTCGTATACTCACACTCACGGGCAGTGGTTGGTTTGGTCGGAAGCAGTGCAAGATCATGCTTGGGAGATTAGGTTAGCTCGGTCGATTTGCTCACTGTGTGCAAAACAAAGAATGAGAGAGGGAGTGCAAATGATTGTGTGTAGTTCTTTGGCGGGGTTGCGTGCGTGGGGGAGTGATCGGGTCGGAGCAAGGTGCTGAGGCAAGCTGTGCGGGCGACAAAGCGGTCGAACCTGGTCATGGGTATGGATCGGACGGGCACACGCGGTGCGTGAGTCGAATCAGGAGGCGGTTGAGTCAGGTGCAGGCAGATCGACGGCTTGAGCACAGGATCGGCCGTGATGAGGACATCCGACCGTGAAAGTTTATCAAAGGAGAGGAGGAGTCTAAGATCAACGGCCATAATCTCCCCACTTTATTTTGAGTTATTATTTATATTTTGAATTATTTATGCATTTTTTTCATTTTTACCCTCACTTGAGGGAGTAATCCTATATAAGCCCCAGGGGCATGTTTGTCTTTTTGTTTTCCTTCATTGTATGTTGGCGATTTAAAGCCTCTTCATCATTGGAGGTTAATGTATGATTATTAAGAAAAAAAAATTTGCACTTTGTTCTTAAGAGCTATGGGAGTTCTTAGGAGAGTGGAAGTCCCTAGGTGAGGGAAACGCAATAGCCACCAGCCGCAGGAAGCATCCGGGCTCGTGGTTTGAAGTCCCTAGGTGAGGGCAAAGTATTACCCATCAGCCGCAGGAAGCATCCGGGCTCGTGGTTTATCTTCTTCTCTAATTCCCCTTCTTCTTTCTTCTAGCCGCCGCCCCTAACTCCCTCTTTTTCCCTTAACCGAGACCCACCCAGCCCGCTACCCTCATCCCAAACAGCCAACCACCTTGACCCAAACCCTTAACCAACCTCCCTCCCCTCTCCAACGCTAGCTGCCACCCCTCCCCCTTTCATTTCCTTCCTTGGCCGAGACCTTCCACCCAAGGCCAAGACCGAACATCAACCAACCGTCGGCCCCAATCCCATTCCCAAAGCTGTCGGCCAACACCCCCTCCCTTTGGCTCCAAATTCAAAATTCATCATTCAAACCCTTTCCTAAAATAGCTCCATTTAATTTTGGCAACTATCAAAATTCAAATTCAAATTATCTAAATTCATATTCAATTGAATTTGAATTTGAATTTTATTTCCTAATGGAGGAAACCTATATTAGGAAAGTCCCTCAAATCATGTCTATTTGAATTTAAATGGGAGATGATTTAAAATATTCTTTCCTAATTTAAATTTTCTAACTTGGCAACCCCTTTTAATCATCCAATTAAGTCCCCATTAAGGGGCCGACCCACTCTTTCCTCTCTCCTTTATTTGGAGAATATTCAAATTTAAATCTCCCTTTCCATTGCCTCCACAATTTCAAATTGGTTATTCATTACCTTCCAATTTCCATATTGGGTGAATCTTAATTTCATATTCCAATCTATTTGAATTTGGAATTCCATCCTAAAATAAGATAAGTTATTTAAGGAAGCCCCCCAAATCAGGCTAATTTGAATTTTTTAATTAGGAGTTATTTTCAAAATCCTTCCTTAATTAAAATTTTTATGTTGGCAAGTCTTTTAATTCCTCAAATTAATATCCCCATCTCTAACTTGTCATATCGTTCTACATCAGTTTGGTATCAGAGCATGGTTGTGCACCCAGGATGCATACTCGACGGAGTCGAGCTCTTTTCCACTCCGGGAGAATAATGAGGACATCCGACTGTAAAAGTTTATCAGAGGAGGAGTCTACGATCGACGGCCATGATTGCCCCACTTTATTTTGAGTTATTATTTGTATTTTAAATTATTTATGCATTTTTTTCATTCTTAACCTCACTTGAGGGAATAGTCCTATGTAAGCCCTAAGGGCGTGTTTGTCTTTTTGTTTTCCTTCATTGTATGTTGGCTATTTAAAGCCTCCTCCTCATCATCATTTGAGATTAATGGATGCTTATTAAGAAAAAATTTTCTGCACTTTGTTCTTAAAAGCTATGGGAGTTCTTAGGAGAGTGAAAGTCCCTAGGTGAGGACAACGCAATAGCCACCAGCCGCAGGAAGCATCCGGGCTCGTGGTTTGAAGTTCCTAAGTGAAGACAAAGTATTACCCATCAGCCGCAAGAAGCGTCCGGGCTCGTGGTTTATCTTCTTCTCTAATTCCCCTTCTTCTTTCTTCTAGTCGCCGCCCCTAACTCCCTCTTTCTCCCTTGATAGAGACCCACCCAGCCCTCTGCCCTCATCCCAAACCCTTAACCAACCTCCCTCCCCTCTCCAACCCTAGTCGCCCCACCCCCCCCCCCCCCCCCCCTCCTTTCATTTCCTTCCTTGGCCGAGACCTTCCACCCAAGGCCAAGGCCGAACATCAACCAACCGCCGGCCCCAATCCCATTCCCAAAGCTGCCGGCCAACACCCCTTCCCTTTGGCTCCAAATTCAAAATTCAAACCCTTTCCTAAAATAGCTCCCTTTAATTTTGGAAACCATCAAAATTTAAATTCAAAATATCTTAATTCATATTCAATGGAATTTAAATTTGAATTTTATTTCCTAATGGAGGAAACATATATTAGGAAAGTCCTTTAAACCATATCTATTTGAATTTAAATGGGAGATGATTTAAAATATCATTTTTTAATTTAAATTTCCTAACTTGGCAACCCCTTTTAATCATCCAATTAAGTCCCCATTAAGGGGTCGGCTCACCCTTCCCTCTCTCCTTTATTTGGAGAAGATTCAAATTTAAATCTCCCTTTCCATTGCCTCCACAATTTCAAATTGGTTATTCATTACCTTCCATATTAGGTGAATCTTAATTTAGGAAAACTCTTAATTTCATATTCCAATCTATTTGAATTTGGAATTCCTTCCTAAAATAAGATAAGTTATTTAAGAAAGCCCCCTCAAATCAGGCTAATTTGAATTTTTTAATTAGGAGTTAATTCAAAGTCCTTAATTAAAATTCCTATGTTGGCAAGACTTTTAATTCCACAAATCAATATCCCCATCTCTAGCTTTCCATATCGTTCTACATCAAGTCGGGTTGGAGGATGTGCGACCGGATGGGAGGAGTCGGGCTGGAGGGTCATGCGGATGTGGGACCGGAGCTTGGGTTGGAGTCGGCTGGGATCTGGAGTGGCCGAAGATGGGAGCAGGGGCTTTCTGGGTTGTTCGTGCGGGTCAGAGTCACTAAAGCGCGCGCAAGGGCAGGTGACACGCGCTTGCAGGTCGTGCTGGGTTGCAGCTGGGATCCTGCGTGTAGAACAAGAAACGCGAGAGAGAGAGAGAGAGAGAGAGAGAGAGAGAGAGAGTCAGCTTCGATTCGTGTGTGTGAGAATTTGAATGAGTAGCTCAGATGTGCAGGGTCTTTGGTTTTGAGGAATTGAGAACATGAGGGAAATACGTGAGAGGGGTCGTTCAAGGGTCATTTGGCAGAACGTGGGATTGTGCGTGGGGTCGGTTCTGTGATTAGAAGTCAACAGTCGTATGATCACAAAAAACGACTCCATCGTTACATCTGGAACATCAAATTTACACAAGAGAGGACCCCTTATTTGATTTAAGTAAATGTGAGCAAAAATGATAGACTATGGTCGCGATGTTACGTGAGATTGTCTCAATGATGTCCGTTCATAAAACAGGCTTCATAATTGCTTCTGGAACATCAAAATTACCAGGAAATGAGACCCATATTGCATGGGTCGCCGCACGAGTAGAGGGACAAAGTTAGAAGGGAGAAAGGATTGTAAAAGATACCATCTTTACATAATTGTCATCATATTAAAAACATAAATGTGCTTATATAAAGACAAGAGAAAAGATTAAATAGGGGATTATCCTCAATAATGAAAAAATATAAATATTCCTATAAATATTTTGCCGTGATAACTTAAATATGCTAACAAACACAATATTCTTAGCTCGTCTTTGATTATGCTTCAATTTAAAGATAAGGCTAACAGAATGCAAAAACTGATTGCAACATTTATATAGGATGAACAATATATTGTACATTGTAGTTTTTCAGTACGGTAAGGGAATATAAAGTATAATTACGTGTAACCAGTGCAAGGTCTGGGGCAAGATTAATGTACTAATAGCATGATGAGTGCTAATAGAATGTCAAATCTGAATGCAGCTTACACATAGGAAAAGTACTACAATTTACCGTGCAGTTATTTAATTAGGTAAAGGGACTATAAAATATAATCGAAGGACTAACACATACATTAAGCTCCTGCTAATGCAAGGTCTGAGGCGGGATTGACGTACTTTTCCTTACCCTTGCTTTACAAAGCAACTGCTTTCATTTCTCGAATTCAAGACCTCCAGGTCACAATAAAGCCACCCCACCCAACTTACCCTCTAATTGAAAAGGGAAAATTCTTTGTTGATGTTAATCCCAATGGAACCAATAACTATTCTGTTGCACGTAAAGAAGGGTAAATTCTTTGTTGATGTTAATTCCAATAGAACCACTAATTATTCTGCTGTAGGTAAAACTGCAATGTAAAGTACTTGATCTCAAAGAGATACAAGTCAATAAATTCTGCTTGTAAAGGCGAGGAATCATCTACTATCACAAGCCTTATGGTTGAGTTGTATTACCTTGAACCTCCAAAGCGGAGGTCAGAGGTTTGAACCCTTTGCAAAAACAAAAAGAAAGAAAAACAGAAGGAATCATCTATCACAATACAACTCTGAAAGAAACAGCCAACCACGGCCTTTAAGAAAACTTACCAAATGGAATAAAGGATAGAATTGTGCTATTGCTTTGACTAAAAATAATCAACCGCCGGCTACTTTCTTCATATAGCTTGATTGGCATTTTATTTATGCACAACATGCCATGGTAAACATGTGACAACGGAGATGTGAAAAAATACTTCATATATATATGAGAATACCTGGTTGTAGTATGTAGGCATCCATGTAAGAAGAATAAAAGTGCCCCAATTGTGGCAGAAATGAGATATTATGAGAGCCCAAACTGGAGGCTTGGATAGAATTAATCTCCAAGGAATAGATTTAACAGGCTCCTTGGACACGCTTCCATCTAAGATGAGCCTTTTCTCATCTAAGGAAAGTTCAGGATCTTCGTTTGGAGAACTGTAAGCCTAAAGGAAAAAATGTTACAACTAAAAACATCTTTTTTCATGTGATAGATGGAAAAATGGTTGAATCAAAACAAGGAATATTTGGTTTTTTAGAATTAAACTTCATACGGAAGAAATTAATAAATTTATGCGTTCTAATCAAATGAAGAGACACTCCAGATTCTACTACTACATTTGTAATTGGATCTCAAAAAATATAGATGGTGAATGTTTTTGTGAAATCAAGATAATGACCAAACTCTGATCCCATTTCAACACAGATATGCATGCACAAGTTTTTTAACTCAAGCCAATCAAAAGATATGCTAGACAACTCATGCTATAGTTTAGATGAAAAGTAACTTACTTTACTCTGCCAAACTGCAAACCAGACACTTCCGAGTGATCCAAATGAATAAAAGACAGAAGGCCAGCCAAATTTGTGTATTAACATTGGCGAAAAGGCCAAACCCATCACAGAACCAAGGTACATCCCACTGTATACTAATGCAAGTGATCTGCTTCTCTCGGATACAGGAATCCATTTTGAAAGTATATTATTCATAGCAGGCATGGCAACACCCTGAGAAGTGAAAACAAAGGTTAATGAAGCTGCAATGCATGTACTAATGCTCTTGCAAAGGCTAGAATTTGCTAGCACAAGACTAGCATATTTGATGGCAAATTTAAGGTATACACAAGAAAGAGAAGAAGTTGATATGCGGATTAAATCCAATAGATTTGCAGATATAGCAGGAAAGACAGGAATAGCATCCACATTACTGTATACTGACGTTATGGTCAGCCTCACTGCCAAATGTGTGTGTGTGTGTGTTTTGTAAGTGTTTTTCTTCTAATTAGTAAGATTATTTTGACTTTCCATTCTACTATTATACAATTTAAGGCCTTTTTATTACAACCCATACGTGACAAACGCTACAGATTGTGATGACGATTCTGATGCTTTTGTAAGAGCAAGAAACTTCCTGTAATTTGGAATGTGATTTCCACTCAGATCAACAGGATATCTATTATTAAACTTTTTCTTTTCTATGGAGAAGTATGGAATGGATTTTTGGCCATGTCCCAGTGAAATAGATTGATCCAAACCAAACTGAAGGTTTTCAGATCCTGTACTTGAAATGGTCTCAATTTCAAAGAGGCTATTTAGGGCGTTTTTAAAGCTTTAAGCCAGAAGATTTATTCTATGGCTTTTGCAGTACACGGTTTGAATATTTGAAGAAGGAAACCTCGTCTTTGGAGGAATTTGAATTGGGATTCGACCATACAAGGTGAAGTTTGGTTCTAAAAAAGCATGGTGTCCTGGTTAAGAGTAAGTTTAAGGTTTGGATGAGCTTAGTAATAATTGGGTGGATTACAAGGTTAGGCCAGGTATGAGCACTTGCTTTTAGGAGGAGATGAAAGAGCAATAGATGCTTGGAACTGGATTTGCTCAGCTTGAAGTGGACGCCAAAAGGGAGAGAGGAATAGATATGGTTTATTGGAGAAGGAACAACAATCTATGTTCTTCACAATGCAAACATCCAGGTTAAATGGATCCATATTCATAAATTAGAGCTGATTGATCTTCAGTCAGCATAAACATAAAGCATACAGAGGATTTTGTTGTTGTTGTTGTAATAACTCAAACAGAAAGAATAGAGATCAATATTTTCTTTAACAAAGGAATTACAAAACAAACGACAAGTTAATAGAACCCCAAAATTTAAGGAATAATCTTGGGTGGCCCAGTCCTCCCTGGGCCTTCAAGGTTTTGGTCGGTCTTCTCCTGAATCTCCCTGGTAGCCTTTGTTAGTCAAAGGTAAATGTTCACTTCCACATGTGACTATGAAGTAACCTTTAGTGTAAGACTTTATAGTAGCCCTTTGTGTAGCTTGTAGCCCACAGTCTTAATGTAGCCGACCCAAATAAATATATGACCAGCTGTGGCTGAAACCCTAGCACAATTGTGATAGACCCAACCGACTATGGGGCCACTTGGATCATGGTTCCATTCTTTGAATGAAATTTGCTTTACAAATTGTAGTGAGTATGAACAATGAAAATTTGAAGCTTCTTACTTTCCAATGGCTTGAGAAAGCATATATATATATTCAATTCACTTCACTCTCAACCTCATACTGCTACTTGGTTGCTAATGCTTGATTTGATTAAATATGACAATCATGGCAAGCTTATTGTTTTCCAATTCACTTCACTCTCCAACTGCTACTGCTATTTAGTTGCTAATTCTTGATTGAATTAAATATAACAATCATGCGCCCAAGGCATGTTTAGATAAATTTGATGGAGTACCAACTGGTATTAGTATTAATTGTAGTATGACCTAAGAGTTTTTTAATTATAATGTGGGCTCCGAAAATTTGTGCCCCGGCCTCCCTTGCTTTTGGGGGGAGTTTTAACGGATTAAGTTCTGAGGTGAACTTTCAGAAGACATATTGGGTTTGTAGATAAGACATTACCCAGAGATTTCGCCCTCATTTTGCGAGGACTTTATAATTTGAGTTCTGGTTTCCTATAGGCGTAAGCCCCTATAATTAATTACCCCTCTCGGTAACAAGAGAAAACTTTCAATTAAGGCTAGTTGTCAATCATATACGTAGAAATACATGTTATCTGGCATATAGTAGAAACAAGGGCTTGGTATTTAAGAATTTGATTTTTAAAATTAAAAATTTCACCATCTTGCACTTAAAGAGGATGGTGGGGGAATAGATGATGGACCCGATCAAGATCCTATAGTTCCGTTGTCCCGGGTCATCATGGTCCCTGGTCTACTTAGTTAGGGAGGTACTCGACCCAACCTGATAGAAGGATCCTTGTCGGCAGCCATGGGTTGCATCATCCAAGGATCCTGTCGATTATATCTTATTGATTCATATCTCAAGGATTTAGTGCATTAGGGATTATGGGCTCTGATTATAACCGTAACTTAGTGGTGCTATTTGGCAGCAGACCACCCGGTTCAGAGGGCCCCGATCATAATCGTTTACCTATAGTGATCATTTGGCAATAAAATTGCAGGTTAGAAGACACATGTCACGTCCTTACTAGCAAGAGATAGTTTGAGAATGAATCCTAGTAATATTTTCGACCAGACACAGCTGAAGTGTATTTTTAAATTTGTCCACATCGGTAAACTGTTGCGGAGGATGGATGGGTTTTGCTTTAAGCATTTTGATGGTTAATTTCAACTTTAAATATTTGGGTTTTTGGAATTTTTGAATTTCATGGGCATTTGGGTAGCATTTTACGTGTTTGAAATTAATCCCTCCGGTTGACATTTACGTTCAACAAGTGCATCATCAGGTTTTCATGGGAATTTTAGTTTATGGATTGGACCTTGTCGACTCTATCAACTTACTGATAGCAGATCGGGCTCTTCGTAGGCTTCATGCTTTTATAAGCGAATTTTTCTTGTTATGGCCCTTGAAGGCCTAACATGAACTATAAAATGACAATTCCGGTCGACACCGTGATCGTATATTCATTTGATAGTTCGAGCAATATCGACTCCTATCTACCCACATAGAAGGATCGGGCTCAAACTTGAGTTCATTTATTGACCCACGCAGCATCCTCAGACGTCACGTGCGTAAATATAACACGCTCATCGGGGCCCATGCAGGTATTTGGGGACATTTTGAAATTATCGGTCAAACCTTGTCGACTCTGTTTAATTGCTGACAGAGGATCGAGTTCGAATTTAAATTTATCATTTAACCCGCGCAGCATCCTCAGACGTCACATGTTACCCATAAAACGCTCATCGAGGCCTATGCAGGTGTGTGATCTTATATATATATATATATATATATATATACAGGCTAATATGTGCGAGTATGCACTTCTGTGTTTGTGTATACATATTGTGGCGTACATGTGGGGGCATTTTTAGATGTGTGATGGGTCTACTACGACAGCTCGTAGAGTTATGTATTTGTCGTAGCCCTTTTATATTTACCTACAGATGACATGTTGAATGCACAACGAGTCTTCTACAGTGGCCTATAGGCGCTTGCATTTGCTGCATGTTATCAATTTTGGCTCGCAGTGGATTGATATATTTGTCGGCCCTTGAGTAATGGTTAATTGTAGAGGCGTTGTAACATTTATAATTTATTAATCACCACCGACACATTTATTATTGTGCACATGATGCATATCCTATCTTTGCTAATAAGTGCTTGCATCTGCTACAATCTTCTATTCCGTGCTTGTGGAAGATCCATCACGACATGCTTGTATGTGATATGTAACGTGTATTTGCAACTCATTGCATACCCTTCATACTTCATCCCTGGATATTCCCTCCGTATCTCATTGCTTGTGCGGCCGAGTACGTTCACTTATACTTTGCATTGACTGCGAGGTGTGACCACATTCATCACCTGTCCTCCGTATCCATTGTATATTGGTTGCCGTCATTTGCAAAAATATGGATGTCAACATTGCACTCACTGTACATCTAGCTCAATTGTTTGTATTCACAAGCAGTGTTTTGTTCGCCGATGGGTTAGTGCATTTGCTTATGCCTTTTTTAACTCTCATAGCAACTGTCGGTTGTATCTTCAAGACACTACAAGCTCCATCAGTGCTTGTGAGTGGATGTATTAAGGACTACTGTAACTTTTTTGCATGATTATCATAAAGACTATCATTGACTTTATTTGTATGTTGATTGGATAACACTGCTACATTCCTCGCACCTTAATTTTCAATACTTGTAGGGGACTACAGTTTTCATTTGCTAACTAGCTGATGTTGGCTGAAGGGATGTGATTGTGTTTATTGCATATCTCCCATACTCTTGTCATGAACACACAATTGTATTCATCTTCATCGTATTAGATGTGCTCGTAGAATGATTGCCAACGTTATTATTTGTTGAATATCCCTCATGCTTCATTTGTGGACATCTCTTTTAATTTCGTTGTTTGCAAGGTCGATTTTGACTACTAAATGAGCTGTATTCATCGTCGGTTCCTCTGCATACACTGATTGACAAGTTACTATGTTCATCATCAGTTACTTTATACACATCAATCGGCAAACTGCTGCATTTATTTGCATGTATTTCAGTGTTCATGGGGACTACCGCACATATTTGCAAAACAATTGACGTCGTCATAGGGGTCTCTTGCATGACTTGTGTGAACTTCACATATCGACTGCCATCGTTTATACACAATTTATTTGAGGGGCTTCATACATCTTCATTGCATCTTGGTTGGTGGGTTATCACATCTATTGTCCATCAATTTTTAATGCTTGAATAGGACTGCGAAAAACTTGTGCATTTGATAGATGCTTTAGTGGTGTCGACTATGAGGGAGCCCTTGTGAACATTGTATATCCATTGTTATCATGCATAAATGGCTTAGTGCATTTGCTAGCAAGCTAACTAACATCGACAAAGAGAGGATTGTAGAGATATTGCATTCGTGGTATGTGATTACTGACAAATTTTCATATTAACTGCATGACTCTTATTTTCTTCTTGAGGCCATTCGATGTGTACATTACAGCTCTTTTATTGTATTGTCAGTTGATTCATGACACTAGCATTGTTGCCAATTAGCACATGTGTTCTTGCTAATATACCCGACATGAATAAGCTATAGCATTCATTAAGAGTCTCATATTACAACTTACAAGTGAGTTGTATTTGAAGTTCCTTGTTGGGTACAAGTTTCACATTTGTTCTCCTTGCATTTACTTTAGAGTTTGTTATCTTACAAGTTATAATTCCATCTTAAGCATTATATTATGTTCCTTGTGTATATTCCAATTCGAGTTCAATTCAAGTCCCATATAATCATTCATTTGAATTCAAACCGGGTCATCTGCATTGTTCATTTGAATTCAATTATAGTCCTCTGTCAATGTATTTGAGTTCAATTTGAGTCCAAATCAAAGTCTTTTGCATTCATTTAAGTTCAAGTTTATTTGAGTTCCCTACTGTTAAAAAATCTACAAGTTTGGTCCCCTGCAATTTATTCGTTTTCTGTGCGTCGTCAGTTCAAATTCTGGCAACCTCCCAGCATCTCCCCTGTTTAGGGGAAACTACAGGAGTCTGGGTCATCCCACCATGTAATCAGAGCGTGTATGGTAGGTGTCGATAACACCGCGACCATATTTCTTCAACCCCACCACACTACGAGAGCGTGTATGGGTCTCCAAAGTACATGTTTTGAAAACGCGCAATTGTTTTCCCCGCCATGCTACAAGAGCGTGTACAGGGCCTACCCAACTCGTCGTACGCATCGCACCGGGCTTCCTACCACCTTGCTACGAAAGTGTGTATAGGAGGTTCTTCGGCCTGACGCAAACGCCGAGAGCAGGAATTGAGGTTTAGAACTTTATACCTTGGCGAGGCAGGACAACAATAGCGACGAGGATGATGTCGAGGGCGATCAAAAATACATAAAAATATTTCTTTTCCTTCTCATTTTCTTTTTGAAATCTTTTTCTTTTTCCTCTTTTTTTTCGAATCCCTTTTTTTCTTTTTTTTCGAATCACTTTTTTTCTTTTTTTTTCTTTTTGATCTTTCCCTCTTTTTTTTTGTCTTCTTTTTTTGCAAACAAATAATAATAATAGTAATAATAAAATTAACATCAATATTCATATTAATTATTAACATTAATGTTAATATCCAAATTCTTATTAATATTAACATTAACGCTGATATTCATGTTAATATTAATACTAATATTAATATTAAATACAACTATTCATCAAATAATGAAATGAAAGAGAAAGTGGTTACCTTATTGATATTTGGGCTTGAATGTATGTTGTTTGGAAGAGATGGGTTGATTTGTAATGGAGAGAGGTTATTGGACTTTTTAAGTTGGCTGAAATAGTGGGTTGATTTAGTTGTGGGAATGGGTTGTTGGGCCTTGGGGAAGAAGTGGAAGGTTGGGTCAAGGTAGGTTGAAAGGGAGAAGTGACTTGGGTCTATCGGCTGCAAGAGGCGCGACGGGGTTGAATGGCTCAGTCGAATAGGGAGATCGACATAGGGGATAAGAGCGAAGCTATAAGCTTAAAGTCGGCTGCTGGAGTGAGGGCTATGGCAAGTGTCAAAGTGCTTGCGGTAAGAGGAGTTGGTGGCTTGCGGGGGAGTCTCACGACCGATTGGAGGCTTCGATCGAGTTGAGGGAGTCGAAGTGGAGGTCGGGCGTGGTCTTGTGAGCAGGGTAAAGGGCGGGTTCAGGCCAAAAGCTGGGCGTTGGGATGGAGTTCTGCTCGGTTTGTAACAGGGTTCAATTGCAGGTAATGGGCTATATGCGAGAGAGAAAGGAGGCGGCTTGTTTGCGTGAGATAGGGAAGTTGGAAGTTGAGGTCGATGGGCTACAGGCTTGTGGCTCGGTGGATTTCGGCAAGGTGTAGAGGTCGACGATGGGGGTTTTGGCGTCGGATCAGAGAGAGAGCAGGGTCGACGCTGCCTGAAGTTCGGTACAGTGAATTGTGGAAGCCAACTTGAGGGCAGTAGAGAGGGATCGGTAGGAGACGATGAGCGTGGAGTTCGGTTATGGGAAGAGGCTCGGACAGGGGATTTTGTGCGAGAAAGAGCATAAATGAATGGCTTCATTTCTTCCTCATTTTAACGACTCGAGTAGGAGGTGATCGAGACTAGCGTGGGACAACTGCAAACGGTGTCGAATGTAGGAGATGGGCAACTGTAGATGCGGCTGATGCGGATAGGTAATGATGTTTGCAATTTTTTATTTCGTTTATTTCCCTTTTTTATATCCCGCCACAATGGTCAACTTATAATAGGATTACATTAAAGATCAAAACTAAGTTAACATCAATTTCAACTAAGTAAGACAATACTTACAAAAAATATTCAAAGTTAAATACTGCCATGACCAGTTCAACTGAACAAGCTACATCAGTTTGAACAAATCAACGTGGTCAGTTCACTCATTAGGAGATGTGAGGAGCATCAGTTCTATTTATTAAAATCTCAATGAAGGTGGATGGGAGGTTTCATACGAACAAAGCTAAAGGGAACGAGAGAGACTATTGACACAATTTTCAAATCAAATTGACACGATTTGGAAAAAAAATCAATTTTCAATTTTGACTTTGAGACGATTCAATTTAATTGAATATGGCAAATTAATTTAAATTCGACTCAATTTGAGGCTCAAACAATTTAATTGAATCAATCAAATCAATTTAATACATTATTTTGTTCCATGCAACTTTAAAATCGAATTAGACAAAATTCATCAAATTAAGCCGATCGAATTAAATTTATTTAAATTACGTCAAATTAAATTAAATTAAATTAAATTGAGTCAAATTTAATTAAATCGATCTGAATCAATTTCAATTGGCTCTATCGAGTCAAACTGAACCAAAATTGACTCATTTGGTTCAGCCCACATCGAATCAAACATTTCCTTAACGTTTAAAACCTTTCCAAATTTGCTTATGTTATCCAATAGTTGGAATTACCCGTAGAAGCAGCACGCCTCGCAACCGTTCCCACAACCTTCTGCAAATAAACAATAACTCCATGCTAAGGATCAATCCTAGTCTTCGAATTCAAGTGTAGCGGGGCAACATGGATATTGATTGTTGATTTTTGTTTCTTGTTGTTATTTATCGGACAAAATATTTCCACAATCCACCCCCCCGGGGGCGCGCACGGAAAAAAAATGCAAGACAAAATTGAGGGATTTATCTTGATACATTATTACACAAATTATTGTGGGTTGAATCTGTTTCCTATAAGAGAAGATCTATTTTTTTCATACATGCTACTTCCATTGAGTGCAATAAATTGTATTTTTACAAAAAAAAATATTTTGTTATAAGATAGAAATGGTCATATTGAATATATAATATATATTGAAAACTTTTTATGGCAAACATAGAAATTGTATGCATGTATGTAGATCGGTAGAACCTTTTTGGATATTGGCTAGCCAAGCCGATAAGCTCACAAAGTGACGACTCTATAGAAAATCATTGAATTTTTTTAGGTTGGTGTTTGTCTTCCCAATTCATGGTGTCTTTATAATATTGACTATATATATATATTATATATATATGTAAATAAATATAATTTGAAAATGATAAATAATTGATGAGTCATATATTGAGATGTTACCTATTAAGGTTAAATGTGAATATGTTAGAAACTTATAATAGAATTTGCATTTATTGTAGTTATCGTACATGCAAATCATGAGCATTGAAATATTAAAAATTGTCTTAAGTCATGTGGCATATTTCATTTATACAATCAAATCTTAATATAACCTTATTATATGATGATAATGATTGCCTACTATTATATAGTTATTTGTGCCCATCCTAATGCATTGACTTTTATGCTTAAATAGATAATAGTCACTTTGTGGGTTTGAATTCTCAAACTTACTCATTATTAACCTTTCTCATAATAAGTTCAACTAAAGTACTTAGTGGACCATCACCTCATGACAGACTTACCAACAATAGGATCTCATTAGATATTTAAAATTTTTGTAGCAGTCAGTTTGTGTTTCCTTTTAAGTTTGAATAATTTTATTTCTGCATTTGTTTCTTTTAATTTTCTTTTGATTTGTTTTTGTTCATACTGCTTTGATATGCTCACATTATGATTTATAATAATGAAATGAAATATTAATTTATCTTCTATTACTTATTCTGATATATTTTATTTATATTACTTGTATATAAACTTTTTTTTAAGTACAAAACCTATTTTCATATGCCTTCATCACATCTCATGTTACTGGGTATACCTCCTTTCAAATCCGGGGCGAGAGAACTTCAACATTTCTAAATAAAAACAATGCCATGGAAAGCGGCAGGCCAACTGCCATAATCTAAGAAAAGGAAGAGAGAAGTAAGATAAAGAAGGCAAATTCATCAATCCCAATTAGATGTATTATCAATAAGAAAGGGTGTCTAATCTGTGAATGCGAACTGATCAATAAATGCAATATTCTAGAGAAACGCAGCACCTAGCATAATCCAAGGAAGACGAGTAAAAACCCACCTCACCAATCCCCATGAAAGCACGCATTATCAGTAAGAAAGGGAGTCCAATCTTAGCAGCAATAGGCGTTAGAACTGTTGCAATGGACCACCAAACAACACCAAAGCCCAATACTAGCTTGCCACCCACCTTATCTGCCCAAATGCCTCCAGCTATCTGTGCCAGCACGCAAACACTTCAAAATGTATGAAATAAAAAGTTGAAAAATATTGCAGAGTGAACATAAATTTCGAAACATTCTCATATTTATAATGGCTGCCAAATAATTGCCAGCAATAGCACAATACTATATATTTCGAATATATCATAAATTGGATAAGACAATTATCCATTTCTACATAACAGGCGTTGGTTAAACATTTGCCAACTGTTTGAAGAAATGTATCAAGAAAATACCTGAGTAAGGAGGTAACCCCAGAAAAAAGATGATTGGATTAAACCCATCGTTGTAGGATTCCAGTTAAATTCTGCTGACATTGGAAGAATAGCGATGCTCATATTCACCTGGAACAATTCATCTGATTACTCATGTCACTGAGAACAGCATGCAAGCTAAAGCTATGATGATGCAATAAAAAAGAAAAAAAGGATCAAAATGATTAATTGACTATTCATGAAGGATCAAAATAATTCCCAACTATATTAAAGTGTCATTTTGGTCTCTCAAATCTTTAAAAAAGGTGGAACTATGTTGGTTCCTCTTTAAAGAGTTTTGACAGACCAAAATAGTTTTTTTAATATAATTAAGGACTATTTTGATCTTTCGTAAAAAGTCAAGGGACCATTTTAATCAATTTTTTCCAAAAAAACATAAAAAACTAACTATTACGACAAACAAAGCAAGCTCTAAAACTTGCTTACACGATCCATATTACAGAGAAGAAATGCAGTAAAACAAAGAAGAACAATTATCCATCGCTTTGGTAATTGTTGCTCCCACCAATTAGCTGATTCTTGCAGCTCTTCCTTCCCCAAAAAGGCTTTATTGGAAACTTCTGAAGAGCATAGTGAATCCAACGGTGAACCAGTTACTTCATATTGCTCTGACTTCAGGTCAGCACGCATCCTAGTAAGCAGCTTTTGTTCCAATTGTTCACATAGACTATGCGACAAGCCAAGATTTTCAAACTTTCTTTGGTGTAACCGGTTGTTATTTAGTGAATCCGATGAAAGAAAGCATTTTATCCTTCCAGAAAACCTGCGCACTACATTGATGGCTGTGAAATTTTGAGGATGTAAGTTCTCCCGGTAATTTGATAGAATCATTTCCATCTCACCAAAGAATGCTGCTCTCTTTATCTTAATAATTTTACCAAATGCACGATTATGAGGAAATGGCAATAAGGAATTCTTCATGAAATAGTAACATCCTCTTGGAATATTTAATTTTATATTTCCACTCCGCTCACTTCTGTCTTTACAGAAGGCAAACTGCACTTCTCGATCACCAGAACTACGCCTCTCTCCTCGATACTTCTTCCCTACAAAATATCAAAATGAAACGTCAGTTCCAAAAACATTAAAAAGAGCTGCATAAAGCTATGGACCTGCGCAGAAGAATTTGCATCTGTCCACTACATAAGACCACACATACAATTATCCAAAATCATAATTGTTATAACAGCATGTTAGAAAGGAGTGATCAAGTTATGATAAAAAATTTAAAAGTTGGGGAAAAAATGGTTTGCAAGACTATTTATGAACAACAACAAAAAATTGTCAAGTACTCGTGAATTTAGATAATCAATGCTGCACGTTTATATAAATGACGTTTAAATGAGTGTTTCTTGCTAGATTATATGAAATGCCAACATGTGAAGATGAGAGAGATTTCGAGTGTTATTCATTAACAGGTGTCCTTATAAGACTAGAGTACAAGGGTGAGAGTTCCTGGTCGCAATAAAAAGTAATTTACTAGTCTAGGTAAATCACAGGGCCATAAATATGGGCAAGGTTAAGTATTCCTAGGTTCAATAATTAGGTTCAAGAGATTATATTTTTCTTTCTTGATATAAGTGATGACATGAAGGGAAGAATATAATTAAAACCAAATTAATGAGAAAGAACTAATCAAACCTCAAAAATTGAGGCTAGATTGTGCAACCTCATGCTTGTTGTCAGATTGATGATGTTCTAAATAAATAAAATTTTCTTTATATATTTGCATTAATTGTAATTTCTTTTCCTCTTTTAAGTCATTTATTATTTTTATGGGGGTTAGCATGTAACCTTTATGGGAAATTCGAGCTTCATATTATCTGAATCTTCTACAAAGAGCCTGTTATGCTTTATAAAAATCTAGACATGAAGAGTTGAACAAAAAATTCCAATAGCTCATACCTTTGTTTCCTAACTTTTGCTTGTATTTTGAGAAATAGGCACAAACTGCTTTGAGGATTCCACAATTCAAATGCATCAATGAATCAACATGAACAACCTAAGGATTCATTTTTTTATGCCTTTTATTATTTGCTTCTTTGAATTTCTCATTGAATTTACAATAACATTGCCTGCTGTGGGACATTTGGTATCAAAGCAATTTTCAGTTGTTTTTCACGTCTTTACATCAATTACCAACATTTTTTCTCCTCCCATATTTCCTAGCATTCACTCTCTCTTTCCACCAGTGCATTCACTCTCAACTTGTGAAGCCAATAACAAAAAGAATGAGTTTTAGTTCTTTCTCATTTCTTCTATCCCCATTCTCTCTCCTCCATAACACCACATCTCCATAAATTTCTCAATTATCCCCTAAATTTTTCACAAAAATATCAAAATATAAATTAAAATTAAAATTTATATCAAATCTTTGATCCACTTTCTTATAACTCCATCATAAAATTAGCACCTATTAATAGTTTCTCCTCATCCTCATCCCATTCTCTCTAGATGAGTAAATTCCAAGGATTCTCATACATACGTGCATAACGCAAACCAAGCCAAACCAATTTTTGTTAGCAACCCAAGCCAAATCTCATCTCATTACCTTCAGTTTTTAAGCAATCAAGTATTATAATAAAAAATTAGAAGAGAGAAAATAAGAAGTGGAAAATAAAGATGTGAAAGCCATCTTTCTTCAAGATTGTTAATATTTCTTTGAATATATGCAACTCTCCCTCCTAAAAACACCAAATCAATATTGGAATTTTATTGTGCTCTATAATAAGGTATCAGTGCCATTGCAATTGGATAACTTTTCTGTTGTTCATTGGCAATGCTAATGTTATACACTAAACCTTACTTCAGGAAACTCCACCTCATATTAACCTAATATAAGTTGAGAGCTTGTATTAGTGAGGATATTTATTTCTCTAAGAAATGAGATAACTAGATTATATGTAACTGACATATGCAACAGTTTAGACGTCATTAACTACTTTATTATGTGATGATTTCATTTATCCATATATGAATTATTGTGTGCAACTGATGCTTGAAACCTACAATTAATTATCATTGTATAGAGGATTATCCTACTAGTTGCATTTTATATAGAATTTTTGCTAGCTTTTACATCGTTATGTAACCATGAATCTTGGCACATTAAGATAATAAAATGAAAGACTATCTAAACATGTGGAACAAATTAAGCATATGGCTATACCATGGAAAATAGGATGACAATGAGTGAAAAGAAATCTTAAATTTTAGAAGGTAAATTTGATCGAGCAACAGACAAGTTAATTTATGTCTAATAAAATGAAAGACCTAAGAATTCAAATGAGAAAAACTTTAAAATATTGGCAAAGGAACACCCATGGTGTTTCTATGTTTCCTGATCACCCCATAGCAAATCCACCTTTTAAGAGACATTCGCCTCCTCCAACCAGCTTAAATGATCTGGTAGAAGTGCCCAATGATGCGTATCTTAGGACATACCAAATAACTAAAAAAATTTCTAACGTCCACCAGAAATACATCATCTGCTAGTTGACAATCTAAACATTGGTGACAAACATAACATGGCACAAGAAAAATGATAGTACACAAAAAAATAAACAATAAATCCTTACCTTGGAGATTTTTCACTGTTCTAGATTTGATTTTTAGTCTAATCAGGATATTAATTCACATGATAAAAGGTAATAACAACTGAACTGACATGATTCCGTTCCAAACTCCCAACTCTCCATCTAACTATCCAACTACGTAAACCATAGACACTATAAAATCAAACTATATTAAAGAAACTTTTTCCCCAAGCAAAACCTAAAGAAGTTCACAAACAAAACAAGTACATTACCATGCAGAAACAAAATTCTAAAATACCACAGGTGCAAATAACTTCTATAACTCATAAATCTATGGACCTAACCCATGCTAAATCTCCAATTTTTCGTCTAACCCTCGATTTCAGTTCATGTCGTAATCGGATTCTTACAATCCAGCACCCATTACAAAAATCACAAATATAACACAACCTTATCTTCACAGAAACTCACCAACATCAACATAAGACCCAAAAATTAGTGTCAGAGTAACCCAACGCCATAAATGCTGCAAGATGAAAAATTGGTATAAAGAAGCAAAAGCATAAAGAAGAACTGCGATTATTAAAAATTCGAGGGTTAAAGAAACATGATACCAACACAAATTTCAGGCATAAATGCAATTAGGTAAAACGAATGGGACATTGACCCTTCAACAAAAGGTAAATCCGCCTATGCCAAGAGTAATAAACAACAGGAACAATGCTTCACTTCAAGAATAAGAAGGGAATAGCAAACCAGAGGAACAGAGCGAACTGAAGCTTCTGCTCGAAATTATTGCTCCAGTAGCCATGAACACCAGAGTCCACTCTCGTCCTTACGGAGCAAGAGAAGAAAGACGTAGCGAGAGAGAGAGAGACCCTATATTTTGCCACTAGAGCTCTCACGGCCTGGAGAGCTTGACTCTAGCGCTGAGCTTTTCGCCGCAGGGGAAGAGCGATGAAGGAAGATACACGGAGCTATTTCTCCAGCTCACATGGACTATCCGGCTTCCAAAAGCGGGAAAATTTCTCAGATTCTAGCCGGCTCTGTAAAATCTCCATTTGTATCCTTGAGGAGAGGCTCCGTTGCTGACACGTGTCCGTTCATCTTCAGGCTTGAAGCTAAGAGCATCTCCATCGTTAGAGGGCTGATTGCTCCTTCGGACCGTCTGATCAGCTGCTGGGCATCGTTACTCCGCTGTCTGTGGACGATGGTTAACGGTCTTCAGAATATTCTTTATTAATTTATTAAAATATTATGTTCTTTAATTATTATTTTGTGATCCTATTTATGGCTTTTTATAAAATTCTTATAAAACTGTTGTAAAAAATAATATTTTTTTTTTAAATTTGCCAAAAACAGCTTATTATGTATAGAGTCATCATCATGCTCTTGAGTTATGAGTTTAAATTTGTTGTACCTAGATATTAAAAATAAGAGAATTAGAAGAGAAACTTTTTTTTTTTGTATTTTAAACTATAAGAATCATTACATGTTTATAGGATCAAAACATAATTAATTATTTGTCATAAAATTAAGAAAAGAATTAATATTAAAATAATAATAATCAAAGCATACGGATAGCTGAGGTGAACAGTAATCCTATGAACAAAATATTCATGGCACACAAATTGTTTGATGAGAGATTTGCATGGGTCCGCCATATTACAGGATTTCTACACTCCCCATCAAGATAGAAATATATGTTGATCACTCCGAATTTGGAAGTTAAATTGTTGAATTGTAATTAATCAGGAGCTTCATATTTCTTATCTGAGGTCTTATAAGAGTGTATTGCATTTGAATGTTCCCTTGATCATTTTTTTCTTTTATAAAAGTGTCTATCAATTTTCACATAGTGTATTAGATCTTTGACAATGCTAATTATAATTTGATTGTCATAAATCATCATTATTGGTTATTTAATGTGGATGTTTAGGTCTTCCAATAACTATTTGAGAGACACTCATTCACAAATTTCATGAGTCATGACCTTGAGTTAACTTCAATGCTACTACTAGCAACCATTGACTAATTTTTACTTCTCCAAGTCACTAGATTTTCCAACATGAATAAACAATAGTTAATGATTAAGTTATAATCAGTTATAAATCCAAACAATCGGCATCAATAATGTAACAACCACAATTTATGAAAATAATTGAAAATAAAGAATCTAAATTTTTGTTTGAACTGGAGCGTAGCGGCACTAATCATTTGAGCGTTGTGGTATTAGGCCTAGAGCACAGCGGTGTCTAAAAATGCCACTGTGGCGCCAGAAAACACCGTTGTGGCATTTAAGCCTTTGTTTGTACAATTATTCTGGATTTGACATGTACTGCTGCAGTGCTGAGTAGTGGTGCTGCGGCGCTACCGACTAAAAATTGTGTATATATATATATATTTTTTTCACTCATCATCCCTCATTTTCCCTAGCCAGTGCTAGCTTGCCCAGCACGGGAGAGAAGAAGGGGAGAGGGAAGGAGGAAAGAGAAAGGGAAATCTGAATTTTTTGGTCTCTGAATTGCTTTGTCGTTTTTACAAAAAAAATGTTTAGATGGAGATAGATGATCCTAATCCTGTCTCTATTTTCAAATATTTTTTATTTTGACCTCTGAATTCTCCTCAAAATTGATTTTACCGCATTTTTCTTGCCTTTACTGAACTTTTGTCGTATAACTTTTTGTAAGTTATCATATTGATTATCTTGGACATTTTAACTGCAACATTTATAAATTTCACCATGCATGTAAAATTAAAGTTATTAAATTTATATGATTTACACTGTATAAAAATTGGGTATTTTTATTTAAGCATACTGTTAATATAAGTATTGAGAATGAAAATGTGTTTGTGATTGAGTAATAGCTTGCCGCTATTACTGTTATAATATTATGATTATAACATGTGTGAGGATAAATAATAACTGGTTTCACTATTATTGGTCAGAGACTGACTGACCTATAAATGATTATTGGCCAACGGGCTTTCCTTTAAATACTGTTATTTGGTGTTATCTTTTACTGATTCACATGATATTGATTGGGAGTTATAAAGAGTTATTATTGTGCTGACAGGCAAAGAGTAACAACTCTGTTTATTGAGTGAATAGTTGCTAATTACTTACTACTATACAGATAGCTGAGGTGAACAGTCATCCTATAAACAAAATATTCAGGGTACACAAATTGCTTGATGAGAGATTTGCATGGGTCCGCTTATTACAGGATTTCTACACTCCCCATCAAGATGAAAATATATGTTGATCACTCCAAATTTGAAAGTTAAATTGTTGAATTGTAATTAATCAGGAGCTTCATATTTCTTATCTGAGGTCTTATAAGAGTGTATTGCATTTGAATGTTCCTTTTGATCATTTTTTTTTTCTTTTATAAAAGTGTATCAATCTTCACATGTTTAATCCAATCATAATGTATTAGATATTTGACAATGCTAATTGTAATTTGATATAAATCATCATTATTGGTTATTTAATGTGGATGTTTAGGTCTTCCAATAACTATTTGAGAAACACTCATTCACAAATTTCATGAGTCATGACCAGTCAACTTCAATGCTACTTCTAGCAACCATTGACTAATTTTTACTTCTCCAAGTGACCAGATTTTCCCACATGAATAAACAATAGGTAATGATAAAGTTATAATCAAGCTATACATCCAAACAATCGGCATCAATAATGTAACAACCAGAATTTATGAAAATAATTGAAAACAAAGAATCTGAATTTCAGTTTGAACTATAGCGCAGTGGCACTAATCATTTTAGTGTTGTGGCATTAGGCCTAGAGCACGGCAGTGCCGAAAAACACGACCGTGGCACTAGAAAACACCGTTGTGGCATTTAAGCCTTTGTTCATACAATTATTCTGGATTTGACATGCACCGTTGCAATGCTGAGTGATGGTGATGCGGTGCTACCCGCTAAAAATTATGCATATATAATATTTTTTTTCACTCATCATCCCTCATTTTCCGTAGCCAGTGCTAGCTTGCCCAGCAAGGGAGAGAAGAAAGGGAGAGGGAAGGAGGAAAGAGAAAGGGAAATCTGAATTTTTTTGTCTCTGAATTGCTTTGTCGTTTTTACAAAAAAATGTTCATATCGAGATAGATGATCCTAATTCTATCTCTATTTTCAAATATTTTGATTTTGACCTCTAATTCTCCTCAAAATTGATTTTACCTCATTTTTCCTACCTTTACTGAACTTTTGTCGCACAATTTTTTGTAAGTTATCGTACTGATTATCTTTGACATTTTGACTGCAACATTTATAAATTTCACCATGCATGTAAAATTAAAGTTATTAAATTTATATGATTTACACTGTATAGAAATTGGGTATTTTTATTTAAGCCTATTGTTAATATAAGTATTGAGAATGAAAATGAGTATGTGATTGAGTAATAGCTCGTCGCTTCGCTATTACTTTTATAATATTATAATTAGAATATATGTGAGGACAAATAATAGCTGGTTTCACTATTGTTGGCCGAAGACTGACTGACCGACCTGTAAATGATTATGGGCCGACGGGCTTTCTTTTAAATACTGTTATTTAGTGTTATCTTTTACTGATTCACGTGGTATTAATTGGGAGTTATAAAGAGTTATTATTGTGTTGACGGGCAAAGAGTAACAATTATGTTTATTGAGTGAATAGTTACTAATTACTGACTATTGATACGGACACTGGAAAAACACTACATAAATCATGACTTCTTATTTATTTAGTGTGACTAGTGAAATGCATGTTACGAATTAATTGTTATTGTACGAATTTACTGATATTATATTGATTTACTGTCACAATACGGATTTATTATTATTACATTATTTTACTGCTATAGCCACTAGATTTACTGGTATCGATATGGACACCGATATTGTTACTAAATTATCACTAGTACTACTACTAATTCATTGTTATTAGTGTTGTTATTGATTAATGATATTGAGAATATGACATACTGAACATGTGATAAAGATACCAATATGATATTGATATATACTAACTAGATAACATATGTACATAATTATAAGATTTTATTATGTTGATATAATTCTAATAGTATTTGCCTATGCTTTAATTTTACTTCTTTATATAATTTCTTTACTGATTAATAGTATTGATACGATGATTATTTTATCATTTCGGCACCCATACTAGTTTACTGTTTTCCCCACCGTACTGCTTTATTGGCTTCCATACCGTACTGTTTTACTAGCTACAGACTTTACTGCTAATGCATATATATTTTACTATCTCTATAATGATTCATGATCATATGGCTGCTAATGCTCTGAACTAATGGATGATATACATATTGTTCCTTTATCATGCTTTGGAGTCAGTTGTAGAATTGGGTGACTTACTAGGCCATTTAGCTTATTATATGTGGTTTAAATGATTTCAGGTCAAGATAGAGGATCAGGGGTGTAAAACTGATTAGGATTCCTCAGGTTCAGTTCTTTTTTATTTTAGTTATTCTTTAGTACTCAGGACCGGATGATGTATTATATTTATATGATTCTTGAGTATTGTATATAATTTTTGAAGCAATGAATACATATGTATTTTAATGTTTTGATAAGTAGTTTTGTTTCAGCTGATATTATATTGATAAAAAAGAAATAGATAGCTATGGTGTTAATTTTAAAAGATAAAAATAATAATTCTTCCAAAATTGATCTTGGAGCATTACAAGTAAAAAATTATAGATTTATATACATTTTCCTTTAAAAAAATATAATTTTTCAGGTCATTTTTATATACCTTAGTATCATGTAAAATACATCAAAGTGTTCTTTGGATGGAGTATTTATAAAAAGAAAATAATACTGACTGAGTAATATATGTTTGGATAAGTATAAGAGAGATAAATAAGTTTTCCAACAATATGCTAGTGCCTTTCTTTATCATCTTGGAGAGTTCACCATTTGATCATATTTTATTGATAAGATTTATAAGTGTATTTGTAGGTTTGCATCCCAGCTTTTCAATATTTTTTTAATATCAAGCCTATATTTTTATTAAATAAATAAATATAAATTTCCTTAACCTTGTGATTTTCATACCTAGAAAATATTCTAGAGCTCCCATATATTAAATTTCGAAGTTTTACGCTAAAACCTCTTTTAGTCTCTTGATTTATATCTCATCATTACTAGTAAAAATAATATCATCCACATAAATAATTAAGTTAATAATTTGACCCTTATATAATTTATTTACAAATAAGGTTTGATCAATCTGCCCTTGAGAGAATTTTTTTTAATTATAGTGGTAAAGCTTATGAACCAAGCACTTGAAGATGACTTTATGCCACATAATGTGACACCGCAATATTTAAATTTGAAATAATTATATATTTTTATCTTTTACATCATCAACTAGAACTTATTAATTTAATCCAAAGAAAATAAGATAGCTAAAAATATAAATATATTACTATTCATCCAATATTTATATATTGATGCATAACTCAAAAATAACATATACAATGGTTATGATGTTCAATGCAAACAACTCATCACTAAGAATATATTTTGACCATAAAAAGAATCAACAAGAACATAAAGAAACCTAAAATTTGTTGCCCTCCATTGGTTCCTTACCCTTACTTCAAAATATGTAAAATTCACATAATAACACAAAAAGCTTAGCAAGTTACCAAAATATATAACTAAAATAAATGGGCAAAATAGAAACATATGCATATAAATAGTGATCTATCGTATAACTCACTTAAATCATGTGTTCTCAATCATACACTAAGTATTCGTATTAGCACAATATGAGTCTTACTATACATCAGTCGTATTTTTTGTATCATTCAATCAATCTCATCAGTCACAATCACATCAATTGTATCATACATGATATATAATATATTTTGCATCCTATTTTTCGTATATCTTGTGTATGTATATCTTGTATCTAATATCATATATCTGTATGTCCTTGGGACAACCCAATAGGAATCAATCTCATTACTCCTATAGTCAAACAACCAAGAATTTATTTTATTGGTCATGTCTCATCAATCACCAGTCATCAGTCTCATCAATCACAATCTTTATCTATCAGCGGACTTATCAGTTATCAAACATTAGCCTCCACTCATCAGTCAGCTCATTAGTCATATATCTCATATATCATCAGTCTTATTAGTGATATCCATTATCGATCTCTCGTTAGTCTCATATAAATCATCAGTCTTTTCAATCATATCAATATCAATATCATTTGTCTTATCTAGCACATCAATTCATTCATTTTGTTTGTTCTTAAAAGTGTTTATGGCACACCAAGATGGAGGGTGAATTAGTATTTTTAAAAATCTTTTGGTTACGATTAAAATGAGATATGTGAAAGTATTTAAGAAAATAAAGTACTCAAATAAAAACTAAAAGAAAATAAGATTTTTTTTTTAGTTTTTTTAGAACATTTTTTTATTTTAAAATGAAACTGTAACCAAAGATTTATCACCCAAAAATCTTTTACAAAGATAATCAAAAGTAAACTAGAGTACAAAAAAATAAATTATAAGAAAGTAAAAAAATACACAAATTAGATTTATAATGGTTCAGTCTAAATTGACCAACGTCCACTCCCCAAAGGTCCTCCTCTTTGGGTGTTACATTAAATTGATTCTCCTTTAGCTCAGAACTAGGCAGAGAAGCCATTCTCCCTTATTAGGTGGAGAATAACTTTTACAAACTCAAAAGAATCTCCCTCCTTCAACCTCCCGACACGACGGAGATGTTGACCCTCCTTTTAGCTCCTAGCTACGGCAGAGATGTTGATCCCTCCTTCAGCTCCTCGCTATGATGAAAATGTCATCCCTCGTCCTTCCACCTCCCGGGCTGACAAAGATGTCGTCCCTCAAGCTCCTCGCTCCGGCAAAGACGTTGATCCCTCCTTTAGCTCCTCGCTACGATGGAGATGCCACTCCCTCCTTCAACTCTTTGTTATAGAGAAGATGTTGTCCCTCCTTCTGCCTTTAGCCCGACGAAGATGTTGATCCCTAGCCTCCTCGGCTAGCGAGTCTTTCGCCCAAAGATTTTTCTTCCTAGAGCTCTTTTCCAAGAGCTCCACCATACACAACAGGAGGAACCAAGGTGCAGGAGAACCGGAGCAACCGTATGAATCTCCTCACACCCGCAACCTCACCTCCTCTCTCTCCCTTGTGATGTGGATACTCTCCAAAGCTCTCTCTCAGAAGAAAATATCTATAGCTACTCAAATTCTCTCACTTGTTTGTCTCTGATATTGAGTTTATAAAGTGGGATCTTAAAAAATCCTAATTTTCAAATTAATAACTTTCATCATACAATACTAATAGTTCATTTCTCAACTTCTAATAGTAATGTATGATGAATAGTTATACAATACAATTAGTTCAATTATGTCTCTAATTGTGATGTCCAATGTATAATAGTACAATACAATTAGTTTAATCGAATCATAAATCGTTCAAAACGAATTAATGTTCATTCAATCAGCTCTATGTTGATCATCATGTACGATGATGATCGTACAATACAATTATTAATGAATATTTGATCCTGATTGATTCATTAATTCTTGAGATTTAAATTACTCTATTTTAATCAATGTTCATACACTATGAACCACTTCATACATTGCGATCAATTCAAATTTTAAACTTCTGTTTGAATACATTGTACTATTTGGTTTTAGCAAATTAGTTGCTCGTCCTGTATGATTTTGTGCTCATACAATACAATTAGTTACATATTAATTTTATATAATTTGATTAAATTAAATATTTGAATTAATTTATGTTTGAATAGATTGTATAGTACGATATAGATTGCATTATATGATTAACAAAAAAATCAAATATTTTATTTTATCCACCCTTATGAGTGTGTGCTAGATTACTTAGCCAACATACACATAATACATAAAATGACTTAAGTACATACTCTATCAAACACATACTCACTTAGACCTAGATGTTGTACTATCTCGAGTCCTTATTCTTCAATTCAGCTTGATATATGTTGTACTTGAAATAATTAGTGGCACAGAAAATATATGCAATATTTAAAATATGAATAAGTAAATGAACACCCAATAATATTTATAATCATCAAATATAGGATTGAGCTCCTATATTGTAATAATTCTTACACATATTTCATATCATATATATCATAATAACAACTATTGTGTGCATATCATATGTAATTATCATAACATGTAAATCTATCTAGTGTGCTCATCAATATGCATGTATTATGCTAAAATGCATGTTATGTCAAATGAACAGTAATCATTTGCATGTCATATATCTTATATCTAGATTTAGTATATTAGCTCCTGATCGTTTAGCACATAGTCTTACTCTATACATTTCAAATAAAATATTATATGTGCAAAACTAACAAGTAAAATTTCAATCTAAACCAATCAAAGTGATCAGGATAATAATATCTATCATATATCAAAAGTTATATGATGAATATTTGTTAAAATTAGAGAAATTGCATTTTTAATAATTTCAGGAGGGATAAAATATTATTTGTAATATTGATTACTGAGAGCTCTATCATCTTTTATAAGACACCCATTTTTCCTTTCAATAATCCATTTATATTGAGAGTATATATATAAGAGCTTTGGAGTGTATATAATCCTTTGTTGAAGAATATAATCTTCAAGAACTAAAATAAAATATTGTTTCCCTTTGTGAGGACTTGAATGTTGGTTTGGAACTGAATTTATATATAGAAATTAAATATCTTACAATATGACATATTTCATATATGTCTTTCATTAAGAAGATCTGTAGTTATGGAGTGATCATCTATAAAAGATATGAACTATCTAATCTCAGAGCTATTAATCACACGAGAGTGTCTCCATATGTCATTATGAATGATAGAAAAAGTTTAAGAGGATTTATATGATGGCACATATATGTGCTTCCATTGTGTTGTAAAAGTTCATAAATTTCATAGTAAAATAATCTTTGAATTTTTTATTGTCAAAGAAGGTGGGAATAATTTTTTTAGATAACTAGAGCTTTGATGATCAAAGCAATTAGATTATAAAATAATTGCACTGAGTGGCAAAGCTACAGTGAGGGCCCTGGGAGCACAGGGCCTCACTAGCCCAAGGAAAACTACCATAGAAATTCCTATTTATAAAGAACAGAAATGGCCTAAGAAAAAATTCCACTGACTCCCCTCAGATTGGAACCCCCAACCTTTACTTCATACAAAAGTCTTAATCATGCAACCAAAGAATGATCACATCTGAAAAGTCACTATTTTTTATTTAAATTATAATTAAGTGCTAAGAAAATCATAAATTTTCAATCAATTACTTTATTTAGAAATATCATATTAGAAAAATCAGAAATTTGTATCATATATATAAAGAAAAATTATATATATTAAATTTTCTTATAAAAGTAACACATATTTAGAATGAAATAATATAATCATAGATTTATATATAATATAACAAGTAGAATATAGACATAAGGAATTTATTAAAAATAAATATATATTGATGCTCTTAACATATTTAAATATTACTTCATTATAAACTATTAAATAGTAGAAAAAAAAAAGAAAAAAAAATCATCTAAAAAAGAATGAGAATATTTTAAAACTTATCAATTGAGCCCCCACTAATAAAACTTTCTGCCTTCGCCCCTGATTGGACTCTATTTAGGACAAGGTACATATCAAGCATACTTTATGAAATGGTGAGATATCCCCGATCATCTGATCTAAAGCTCCTGAGTCCCCAATCCATGATTTTATATTGTGAATCTTTGAATTAAAGACATTTATGACCAGACCTTCTTGAGTAGTTGATATGATGGTGATATCAAAAGTTGCTAGAGTTTTCTTTGTTTGGAGTTGATTGAACACCCTTTCAACATTGGCATATATTTTTGATTGAATGATGAAAGTGTAACTGTAAATCACTTTAAAGATTTATTGTTGCTTATTTAGGTTTTGTTTGGGATAACTTTTTTGCTGCTTTTTAAAGTAGCTTTTTAGTACAAAAATTTCTAGTCCTAAAATTTTTTATACTAGAAAGCTTCTTTAAAAAACAACACGAAAGCCATCCCAAACGAAACCTTAGAGTCCACAATAGCACTGTAAAAGTCCAGACAGATTTTCAGTAGTGGTCACAGTAGGGAGTTTTATCTTTCTTAGCAACTAGCAAGTAAGATGTGGGAGCCAATTAGGCTGTAAGTGTTTATAGTAGGTCCAGTCTTCTCCCCCAACCATTCATCATCTTCCATAATTTGGCTCTCTATGATAGATGAGAAATGGGAGAATGTCTAACTATTCTTGTTCTTCCATACAAATCTATCAGAAATTAGAATAAACCCAAGTCCTCATTTGCTTGCTTGAAATTATAAATTATATTTTGAAAAATAATCAAATTTAATAGACCATCATTTAGATGAATGCCAGATTATAAATTTTACAAATCTCTTCAAAAAAACCCCAAAAATATAATAATTTCATTTTTACACATCAAATGTGTGAAAATAAAATTATTATTTTTAAAACATAAAAGCAATCAATGTATCTTGGCTAGAAGAATTGTCAAGGAAATAAATTATTAAGAAAATAAATTTTCTTTTACCAATTTTATTTGAAATCAAACACAGATAAAATATTTTATAAATATGAACAATAAATGGTTTGAATTCAAGCTAATAGATCAACTAATACTTAAAGAGTCATACATAGGATGATATATATATTACATGACCGTTATTAAAAATTTACACTGCTGACAAAAAAGCACAGTAGAGGAAAGACTCAGAAAGGAAAAACAGAAACAGGAGATTGGGAGGCATCCAAGGCCAGAATTTTTAAATCACAGGAAACAGACAGTTCAGAGCTCAAGGCCTGCTTTTAAATGGGATAGCTCTGATAACAATCTGGTGGTAGATAGCAGCAAGAGCAGCTCCAATGAAAGGTCCAACCCAGAAGATCCACTGAAAGAGAGGTTTGATAAAGCAAAATTTCATTACCACTTGAAATCAGCCAAGCAATAGACATGAATTATTATTATGATTATTTTTAACTTACTTGGTCATCCCAAGCATGATCTCTGTTGTAGATAATGGCAGCTCCAAGACTCCTGGCTGGGTTGATGCCAGTGCCAGTGATGGGAATGGTAGCCAAGTGAACTAGAAAAACAGCAAACCCAATTGGAAGTGGTGCTAAGATCTGCATCAACAAAAAATCCCAAAATTCTTCTCAATTGTAGAAAGAATCCAGTAATTTGCAGAATTAATCAGAAACAAGGCTATAAAAATATTGGTGTCAAAAAAACTAGTCATCCCAAGGATAAGGAGATCTCGCAGTATAAATAAGGATTGAACCAATCCTTGTATAAATAAAGATTTTTTGCCTCATAGAGGCCTATTTGGCTGCCAGTAGAGAAGAAGAGGCATTAGTAACTAATGAAATTTATTAAATTCCCTAATTAAAAGTCCTTCAATACAAGCAAGCATTTAGTTTTTATATACAAAATGTGTGAGAATATAATCCTTATTTTCTAAAACATGTATTCCATCTGCAGATAATCATATCAGCTGCTAAGAATAAAATTAATCCCATGAGCCCCCACAATATATTAAGCATAATAGAGAGTATGCTGGATCAATATAGCATATACAATCAACAACAAATCACCAAGTCAGGGTTGAATCAACTGGCAATAAAATTGTTTATATTACTAATTTGACTTCATTAACTATTATGGAATGGTGGGCTGGAGCAGTGATTATGGCTTTGTTTGGGATAGTTTTCTTACTGGTTTCTCAAATGGCTTTCTACTATAAAAATTTTTAATTCAAAAAATTTTTATACTAGAAAATTGTTTTAGAAAGCAGTAAGAAAGTCATCCCAAACGATCCTAAGTTTTCTATGCTAAGTTGTAGAGCATAATTTATATCCACAAAGAAACATCATCTGCCTTATTTAAGCCCTACAAATAAAAGATCTAATATTTGCAAGTTTCACCAAGGGTGATTTGGATATTTCATTGTAATTTTATCTTCCATTATAAAGGGTAGTGGGAGCTGTCATTATGTGAGATAACTCAGATGCTAGATTATGAATTCTTATGTAAGAACTTCACCATTATAATAAAATATGCAATAGTCATAACATGGCGTAACCATCAATTGGACGAACCTGCATACAATTCTTGACGTGTTTTGTGCCCTAATCATCTTCGAGTTTTATATACTCTACATGATATGAATTAAATCGCATCTAATTATCAACAAACTCCATTATTTAATTGTGACCCTAAGAGCATCAATTCTAGTATGCAACCCCTCATCATACCCTTCTGAATTAATATTGAACTATTGAAGTGATGAACTAAATGTATAGTACTTACTGGAACATGAGAGTCCCTAGCACTCCTCTTGGCATCAGTGGCAGAGAAGACAGTGTAAACTAGGACAAAGGTGCCGATGATCTCAGCGCCAAGGCCATCACCCTTGGTGTAGCCTGGGCTCACAGAATTTGTTCCACCATTGTTTGCCATGTAGAGGTTCTTTTTGAAGCCTTTCACAACACCTGCGCCGCAGATGGCACCCAGGCACTGCATCACCATGTAGTAGAGGGCTCTTGTGAGGGACAGCTTCCTTGCTAGAAAAAGCCCAAAGGTTACTGCAGGGTTTATGTGCCCACCTGCCAACAAAAGCATTTATGAAATTGAAAATTATTTTTGTGGGAATAAGAACATCATGGAATTTTATTGGGGGTTTTACACAAATTTTGATAAAATACTACAGTTTTGATAACTTTGATGAAGTGCAATCTCCATAAACTATGAGGTTTTAGCACAAGCTATCATTTAGAGAAAACATACTATATTTTAAAATGCATGAATTGCTTTAAGATGAGTGTAATACAAGAATTAATTGATTATTCATGTATTGTATTTATCTCAATACAAATTAAAAGGTTTAAAAACCCATCCTAATCCAATTTTTGCCAGAAATTCCTAACCAAAAAATTTTCCCTGGCTGTTTATCAGTGATGCAATACTAAAAATTCATTCAAACCAACAAAAAATAGTAGTTGTTTTCAACCTTGATAAGTATATAATGAGAAGTAGAGACACTTCTAATTAGTGTATTAATTTAGTCAAATCTTAGGGTTGTTTGGTTACAGGTGGGATCTAACAAATCCTTTAAATCTGGATTTTGATAAAAACAGAGTGTTAAATCCTGAAAAACATGAAGACTGTTAAATCAGGTTAAAGCTTGGTAAATTATTTGATTATTTGCTTCAAGATTTAAGATATGAAGAAACCCAAATCACATAGCAAGATCCAAAAATGTTCAAACCACAAACAAGAATCAAGCCAAACAACCATATTTTGATAATTCCCAGAACTAGATCTACTAAGAGATCATGTGCTACAGGTAACATCTCATCAAAAAGCTTATCTTAGAATTTTTTCAAAAAAAAAAGAGCTTATGTTAAACTGAAGATGGCTCCAGAAACTCCATGACACCTATAAATAAGACTACACATGAAATAACATACCATCGAGAAAATATTTAATTTACTACATAAACTTGTACTTCTGATCACTATTCTCTGTAATAACTGAAAGTAGAACTCATCGAGAAGAGATTACCCTCCTTTTCTTCGAAGAAGTTGAGATTATGGTGTTCGGTCATGGAAGAAGCACAAGAGAGAAATAGGACTGAAAGATGACCAAACTTCTTAGATCTATTGAGGCAAAGTTAACTAGAGGTGCTTAGAGAAAAAAATTACAAAAAATCAGGCAGTAATAGAAGCAACATAGTAACCAAGAAAATTCAGAAAAAATGAAAAAAAGGTGCAAAAGCAGAAGAGTTCAGAGATATTATAAAAAATACTAAAGCCTGACAAGGAAAAATAACACCCATCTAAAAAAATACTGAAGGGAGGAAATAATAGAGGAAGGAAAGCTATCTCTCACCTGAAATCCCGGCGGTGCAGTAGACCAGAGCAAAGATCATTCCACCAAAAGCCCAAGCAATACCCTGAATTCCCACTGTGCTGCACTTGCTCTTCGAACCAACCACTCCCATCACAGTAAGAATGGTTATATAAAGAAAGAGGAAAGTCGCCACGAACTCAGCGATCCCGGCTCTGTAGAAGGACCAAGACTTGAGCTCTCCTGGCTCGAAAAGAGGCGCTGGCGGCGGCTCTTTGTAGTCTTTCTCATCCGACTGTGCCGCCGTTCCTATTCCTTGCCTCTCCGGGAACTTGTTAACCCCCAAGCTCACATCTTCCTCCTTTGCCTGCATTTTCCGCTCCTGCTTTTCCTCCTTGCAGCTTACTTGGGAAGCTTTTGGCGACTGGCAGAGCTAACTCAAGTAGGGGAAAAAGATCCGAGCTTTGTGGGTGGGGAGGAGCTGGGGAGAGCTAAGCTGCTTTATAGAGGAACATGCGGGGGAATGGTAACATGTAACTTACATAAGTGACAAAATTCCATTATTTTCTCAAGCTAGGATAAGCGCAATATTTGCAATCATGACATTATATATTCATTTATTTATTTTTAAAATGTTGAGTAGGAGGAGCACAATCTCATTGAAAACAAGATTCCATTTGAGCTCTGGTCAATAATCGACTAAACTAGTAAGTGCCCTCTCAAACTTATACCTAAACTTCAAAAAATACTTATGTTGATGTGACATTTGTTCTTTATTTTTAAAAAGTTCATGACAAACTCATTTCATAATACAAGTGAAGTTTTATTTATATAACATGTCAAAAATATATAAATGCTAGTTAATATTGAATTTAGGATTCTAAAGAATGATAGTGAAAAGATAATAATGTTACATTAAAAGTGTTTTGATGTAATTTATGGAATTTGTATAGTTGTTTAGCCCTTGCTAATTATGATGGACACAATATATCTAGTATTTCAAAGCAAATGTTATAAAATACTCTAATAGGTGTGTTGTTTGTTTAAACATTCATGGCTAGTTAAAATGATTCTATTAGTATTTATATTTGATTACAAGTTAAGCCCTCTCTCGAGGGGAAGGTGTTAATATCTTATAAAGAACACATTAGTTGGTTGAAGTTTGATGAGCCCTTTGACAGGAATCCAACTTAAATGAAGTTGGTAGTCAAAGTTGATGTCAATGTGTGCATCGATCTTGTGAGTAATGATATGTGTTGGATTTGTTAGTGTTGTTAGGCATTGGAGTAGCTGGGTGATAATATAAAAAAGATTATATATCGGAGGATTGTAACCAGCGGGTGACGGAGATTGGGAAACTTTAGTATGCAAACAACAGACGTCGGAGTGTTGTAGTTGATGGGTCGTAGAGGTCACAAGGACCATAGTGAGGGCAATGGTGGTCAAGGACCGTAGTCGACCTGCAACAGAGGTCGAAAGACTGCAATCGGGTGATGCTAGTTAAAGGATCGTAGTCAGCAAATGATAGAGGTCGGAGAACTATAGTCGACAGGTGATGAAGATTGGAGGATCGTAATTGGCGGGCAACAAAGGCCGAAAATTGTAGTCGGTGGGTGATGAAAGTTGATAGACGATGGAGGTCAGAAGGATTGTAGTTAGGCAATAGTGATTTAAGAACCATATTTAGTAGGAGATAGTGATCAGAGGATTTTAGTTGGGTGATAGTGGACAAAGGACTATAGTCAAACAATAATGGTCCATATCATGGTTGGCAGATGACAAAGGTTGAAGGACCATAGTCAATTAAAAGACCGTAGTCAATGGACGAAGATAGTTGGAGGATCATTGCAGGTGGGCAATGATGGTTAGAGGATTGTAGTCGATAGGAGACAGAGGTCAAAGGACCATAATCGAGTAACGATGGTTTGAAAATTGTAGTTGAGCGATGAAAGTCTAAAGATCATGGTGGTCAATTGGTGAAGGCCTGACGACAATGGTCATATGATGGCTCAGTGGTGGTGCTCTGAGATCCTTAAAGCCTCAGAGCTCTCTTGAAGAGAGAGAGAGAGAGAGAGAGAGAGAGAGAGAGAGAGAGAGAGAGAGAGAGAGAGAGAGAGATTAGGCTTTAGCTCTAAGCTCCTCTTCTCTCATGTGGAGAGTGGGTATATTTATATATATTTTTAGAGTGGCATGCACATAAATAAATAAAAAATTTGGAACTATCTATCAAAAGACCCATACAAATTTTCATGATCATAAAACATTCATCTAGTATTTAAGTGCCTTGAATCTCTTTGTTGTCATCATCTATTCCTTTCATTTTTATTTCTAGCAAAGGATTTTTTTTAAAATCTTATTCAATGGCCTCAATGGTTTTCTTGTGTCACCTTAAGGTCATAGCACCTTCATCGCTGAGAAGAAAACTAATAAAATTGCCTCCAACATCTTCCTATATTTTCTTGCATTGTCATCATAGAATATATTAGTAATATCCCAAAATGTTTTTTTTAACATTAGTGAAATATGTACTATTACAACTCATACTTACTACCAACTTTTGTTGTTTCAATTGGGCAAAATCAACTTGTTGGATCCAAATCTATCCATGGAAGACACTAGACTTTATTAACATGCAAAACCTAGTGAGTTAGGACCTGGGACAATGGAGAATAAAGAGAATATAAAGAATAGAAAAAATATATAGGATGCTTAAGAGAATATTAGTCGTAAAATTGGCAGAGTATCCATCATCAATCCAAAAAAGTCCCTTAAATTGTTCCTTATCACCCCTTATTTATATGTTTTAAAAGGCTATATAAAAGGCTGCAAGAAAAGGTCAAATGATACAATGCTACAAAGAATATCTATACAACATCCACACTATCCAAGACATGTGTTGCCCCTTGACTGGCTGAAGGAGAGCAAGGTTGAAAGGTTTTGACGAGTCATCTTTGGGTGAGCTCTGTGATGTCGAGTTAATGAGGGAAAGTGTGCTCGAGTGAGTCTGCAAGTGAGTAATGAGATGAAAGTGGACCAACATTTGGCGAGTTAGTTGACGCGGTCGATGACTTGTGTGGAAACTATGTGATCACCCTAAGAAGAGAATGCCGAGTGAGATGCTATCGCGGGAAGAAATAGCTCGAGCTGAGATGATCATGATAAGTGGAACACTATAGTAAATTTAGCTTTTTCGAGAAGAATAATCTGCCGCAAAACAAGAGAAATCCGTTGCAAATTATGATTTGTGGCGGATCTGCGATGGAATTGATTCCGCCATTAAAACTCATGTCGAAAAAGTATTTGCAATGGAACAGATCCGTCGCAAATATTTTGAGGTGAATTTGCGGCGGAAGTGCGATGAAAACTTCGCCCTAAATTACGGTGGAATATCCGTCGTACATTGTAATGGAGAATTCGACGCCATTTGTGATGTATATTTTTGTCGCAAACAACGATACTAGATTGTTGTTTCAACGTTTGCGACAAAAATTCCACTGCAAATTCGTTGGAAATTAGTAGCATAAATAAAAAAATAGCACATGCTATCTATTATTGGGAGGCCTAGATGAGTAATGCATGATGGTCATTGCGAGTGAGCTTTCATGAGTTTCGAGCAAGCTCCTTAAGTTGGACCTTTGAAAAGGCGAGTTCCTCAATCATGGCCTGCCAACTACCTACTAAACACTTGTAAGAACATATACGAGTATAAATAACATTTTATTTTTCCAAAATATATATTAAAAATCTCATATACCCCTACGAATTGTATTTCTCTTCACTAATCACATATGAAAACAACATAATTGAAAGCAAAGACTCAAAATTCTATTTCTACCAATTCTCCCCATAACAAGCACTAAATTTCAAATCATTATCAATTTAAAATAAAATAATACAATTTCTACTACTTATTTCAATAGTAAGAGGACCCATCCAATTCAAAAAAATACAATCATTAAGGCTACGTTTGAGACAGCTTTCTCAATATTACTTTAAAAAATAGTAAAAAAATTATCCCAAAAAAAACCAAATTGCACTCACAACCTAACCCTAATCACCCTATTCTTCTCCAATAATCATCCAACCACATGCGCTTATGCTGAAATCCTACCCTTCAAATTTAATTAGAGCATAATAACGTTTGGTAAGGTGGCCCACTAACACTAATTTCATTCTTAAACGAAGCTTTCAATGATTTTGTCAGTAGTACCCAAGCGTGGGACCCACGCCAACGAATTTTATGTGTTTGGCGCACCGCCCCTTCGGCTTCATTCAACGTGTGTGGGACCAGCACAGCTCAGAGGCGCCGCCAGTCCAGTCGTTAGACGCCACGTTGTTGGCTCAACAAAAATAAAAAAAATTGCAAACTTTATTTATGGTATATTTATTTCTAAATATTAATAATTTTAACATAATTTTTGTATTGAACAAATACATTATTTATTTAAAAATAAAATTAGATTTTGTAAGAATAAACAAGTTAACAAAATTTCTCATTATTAATAATTTTTTTTATTTTAAAGTTTAAATGTATCTTTCATGTATTCAATTATCTTATATTTTTACTAAATATATATTTTTTTTATTTTTTAAAAGATATGTGTTACTGGCTTAAGCTTATTTTACATGATTTTGGGTGAAAATATTATAAAAATAAAAAAGAAAATATTCAAAAATGTTTATAGCTCATGAATTATGACACGTGTCTATTATAAAGGGGGAGCTGAGATAATGCATTCATTATTTAAAAAGAAAAGAGTAGAAGTGCTTTAATTAGGAAAGCAATAAGCTTAAAGAGATTTTTTTTATTTTTTAAATAAATAAAAAATTTTGATTCTATGCAAACCAAATTTCTTCGAAGAGACTCGATTTATATATTTAAGGTATAGTACCGATTTTTTAACGATAAACTAAGCATTCAGGTAGCTTATCTTGGTCTGTTGACGGGATGCTTTCGCTACCAATTAAGAAGTTTTGAATTCGAGGCTTACGTATGTGATGTGTGTGTGAGTTTATCTTAATTGACCTAAATGACAAAAAAGAAAGATAAACAAAAGATTCATTCAATATTATTCATTGTTATGGAGGATTAATGGTCAATTATAACATGGATTTGATGTACTTTTTGGTAATTAATGTCTTATGTTAAAGAATTGTAATATCTTTTAAATGTTATGGCTCAATTAAGGTGGGGTGAATTAAAGCAAAACTAATTTCCTCCTCAATTTTAAAGATCATGTAAAAAAAAATTTCAAGATGTTCATTTCTCTTTATCACAATAAACACAATGATATTCACAAAGAGTTCACTATTTTCATTTTTCCCCAATAAATTTCTTGAATCATTACCACTGGGAATCAACATTCAAAGTACGTACAAATTATTCAATAAGAGATTGCCCTAAATAAAAGAGAAAAGACAAATAAGAATGTAGTCAAGAAAAGAATGTGTGAGTTGATATATCATGATTCTATCACGAATCAGACTTCATCAACTTAAGCTTCATTTAAGATAACTTTCTTACTGCTTTCTAAAACAATTTTCTAGTATTTTAGAAAGCAGTAAAAAAGTTGTCCCAAACTAAGCCTTAAAGTTACAGGATATAAAGAAAGCAAGGGTAATTGAGTAAGAGTTCGTCTAGGACGACTGCATGTGTTGGTAAACGAAGTTATGAAGTTATTATATAGAAAGGTGTTTTCTATAGTTGTTGTACATTAATCATTATTATTATTTTTAGATTGAATAAATGTCAAACTACCGTGTTGTAGCTGTATGAGAACAAATTATTTTTATACTGTTATATATATTTTGAGATCAAAGGAAATTGTTTAAATGTCTTTTTTTTTAAATTTATATGATAACAAACAAACAATTATAAATTAAAATTGTATCCACTTTTAAGAAATATTTTATGACTTTTAAATATCAAAATACTATAAATTTTTTCTTTCCAATGCACTATCATTCTTTAAAATAATCTCAAAAAAATATCACAATATCTGCTATTATTTCAAAATAAATATACTTTTTCTAATAATAATAATATAACTCTCATAAATTTTTAAGATTTAATTAAAAAATTAAATAAGTATGCAATTACATATCATGAAAAGTATAGAGTCATTGTGTTCATGTAATCTCATGAAAAATCAATCTAAATATTTTCTTTCAGATGAGTATTTTGTATGTTGTTCCTAAGAAGCATAAAAGCTTTGAAATCCTAAATTTTGGTCTGCATAATTAAAACCAATATATCTAATTGTAAAAGCCTGTTATTTGATTGTTTTGAAGTTTTGCTAATTCCCTTCGTGTATTTCAAAAGTTTATATTGACGTATATTTACTGTGGTAATCAATTTAGGATGTGGTCCACCATAGTCGAGGCATATATAAGTGCCTTCAATTTGATGATGTTGAAAAGCAGGAACAGATTATTGCAGACAGTGAGAACTACATCATGCTTCGTTTGACATGACTTTTTTACTGCTTTTTAAACAACTTTTTAGTACAAAAATTAAAATATCTGCATTAAAAAGCTGCTTTGAAAAGCTACAAGAAAGTCGTCCCAAACAAAGCTTCAAGTTGCTTAGTAAACTTCTTAAATCATTGAATCATTAGGATTATGAAAAGGTTTACACACATTTTCATTTTTTCTGCATTAAGTAAAAAAAAAAAATTCATTTGCTTGTACTGGTGTTCAAAGCAATGTGTAAATAAGAATGTATTTCGGCAACATGAAATCAATACCTACAGGCAACTTTGAAACAAGCAACTAGGATGACATAAAATGTTAGTCAAACTCAAATTCCGCAGATGGTTGCTTGCTTTTTATAAAAAAAAACGGATTTACTTAGATTTCACTGTTTTACTTGTAAAACATACGAACCATGCCGCTAGATACATATTTGTAGACTAGAATCTAACTAATCTCATTAGCGAGAGGCAGATCCAACTTTTTTTTAGGGTGGACAAATCAATATATAAAAAAGTAAATATTAAAAATTATATATCATTAGCAAAATTTGCTTTATATTTCATTATAATTTATGAAATAAAAAAGAAAATTACAAACTTTGCATTCTACTTTATATTTTTTGATAATGTTGCATAATGATTTCATTCAGAATTGTGGGCTCCGAAAATTCGGCCCCGGCCTCCGCCCGCTTTGCTTTCACTTCGGGGGGAGTTTTAACAAAATTAAGTTCCGGGGTAAATTTTGGAAGACAGATGGGTTTGTAGTAGATAAGACACTACCCAGAGATTTCGCCCTCATTTTGCGAGGACTTTATGATCTGAGTTCTGGTTTCCTATAGGCGCAAGCCCCTATAGTTAATTACCCCTCCCAATAATGAGAGAACTTTCGATTAAGGCTAGTCGTCAATCAGATACGTAGGAAATACACGTTATCTGGCTATAGTAGTAGCATGGGTTGAGAATTTGAAAGATTGAAAGATTTGACATTTAAAATTAGAAATTTCACCATCTTGCACTTAAAGCGGATGGTGGGAGAATGGATGATGGACCCAATCAAGATCCCATGGTTCCGTCATCCCGGGCCATCGTGGTCCCTGATCTACTTAGTAAGAGGAGGTAGTCGACCCAACCTGACAGAAGGATCCTTGTCGGCAGCCATGGGTTGCTTCGTCCAAGGGTACCTTGTAGACCTGGGATGGATGTTTGTTTAAGGGGATAAATTTGAATCCACCTTAGCTAACAGAGGGCTTTGTGCCCTATCGATCATATCCTATTGATTCATATCTCAAGGATTTGATGCCATTGGGGAACATACGGGCTCTGGCCATAACCATAATATAATGGTGTCATTTGGCGGCGACCACCTAGTTTAGAGGGCCCCGAGTCATAACTGTTTATCCTGCAGTGCCATTTGGCGGCGAAACTGCCGGTTAGAGGACTCGTACCACGTCCTTGCTGGCAGGAGATTGTTTGAGAATGGATCCTAGTGATATTTTCGACCAGGCATTAGCTCTTTGTGAGCTGCAGTTATTTTCAGGTTTGTCGACCTCGGCAAACTGTTGCGGAGGGTGGATGAGTTTTGCCTTAAGTGGTTTGATAGTTGAATTTCAATTTTAAATATTTTTGGAGTTTTTGAAATTGTCTGGAGTTTTCTAGAGTTTATGGTTTTTGGGTGTTTGGGATGGTATTTGAAATGATCTGTGTGGACCCCTCCGATTAAGATTTGCATTCAACACGGCCATCATCGGGGTGACTTTAGGGTCCTTTGAAAATATTTGAATGTTATGAAAGTTTGAAGGCATTTTGAAATATTTGAAATTAACCCCTCTGGTTGAGCTCTACATTCAATGCGGCCATCATCGGGGTGCATGAGCTCATTTATATTTTATTGATTGGACCATGTCGACTCTATCTACTGGTCGATAGAGGATCGGGTTTCGTAGGCTTTAGACCTTTGTTAGTGAATTCTCTTTATTATAGGCCTTGAAGGCCTAATATGAACTATAAAATAAATATCCCGGTCGATCTCGCGACCACATATTTATTTAATAGTTCGAGCCGTGTCAACTCCTATCTACCTGAATAGAAAGATCGGGCTCGAACTTGAATTCAATTATTGACCCGCGCAGCATCCCTAGACGTCACGTGTGTACCAATAACACGCTCGCCGGGGCCCATGCGGGTTCTTGATTGCATACCCCCATTTGTGTACCTATGTGTATACAAATTACAATGCATGTACGGGGGACTGTCGTTTGAATGCAGGATTCTATTTTGGAAGCTCATAGACGCCTTTTATCTGCTTGTACGAGTGTTGCAGATCCGGTGGCGTTGGACAGCAGTTTGTGGATTGAGTTGTTTGCAGCTTTGTATAGGCAGACTGTCGTGCACTACTTGTATGGTTTACGCAGGTAGATTGTAGTACACTAACGAATCTCTTGCTTTTGAATGTAGAGGCATGCATTTATTACATATCATTCATCTTCGCTCATAGATGGCCCTTTACATATATGAGAGGCTTCCTAAGACGACTCGTAGGAATTTGGATTTGTCATAGCTTTATATCTTTGCTTGAAGAGAATATGTGTACTTATATTCACAGAGAACTTGATGCACATAATACATATCCGCTGGTGTTATCCATAAATAATTTCATCGATCATTGTAGATCATAGGGAATGGTTGTGTTTGCCTACAAGTGAACCGACCTCGACTGTAGTGATATTGCAACCTCAACTGCATACTACTTGAGTGTATATACCTTCCATTAGATTGTTATTAGCTATAGAGATGCCACGGTATCCTTGATAAAATAGTTCATAAGTACTTTGCATGCAGGAGAGATTTCGTACATTGACTCGTAGGAGCTCGCATCTGTCATCTATCTCTCCCAACATATTGATTGTGAGCACATTCATGCAATTATTGTATGCTAATCACCATAGCTTACTAAGATTTGGTATATTTGCTTGTGCCTCTTTCAATTCTTCTAGTAATTACTGTCTGTATCTTCAAGACACTACAAGCTTCTATCAAGTTCATTATTGTCGACGGGGACCTGTATTTGTTGCAGATCGTCTGTATTTACTTGTAGATAGTATGTTGTGTGCATGATGAACTTTTGTAATCATAACAATCCAGTGGTTGTTTTCACATTCCTCTTGATTTGCTTGTAGATCTACTACATTCATCGTGCATGATGGATAGTGAATCATCATGTTCATTACATTGCTTGCAGGCACGATGCATCTAATCTTGCAAAAACTGCTGTAAGAGTCTGCTACATCTGTCATTGTAGAAATCGACATCATTCCTTGTATGCTGAATTATTGTTGATGATGAAGATGTTATTGCATTCATTTGTACACATCTCATGCATACTTTGTTGATTGCATTGCTATGTGCCATTTATTTGTACACATTTCATCCAGTTGACATGTTAATTTCTTGATATTGAATGGAAACTTTGTATCACCGGCCTCTGGCATATCATTATATTTCCTTCATGGCTTTGTGGTCACATCAGATTCTTCAAAATCTTTTGTTTCTTACAAATAAGTTACATTTGTAATTCCTTTATTCTTGAAAGTGACTTGCAATTTATATGATGAACTTTGCTAGCTTATTCATCAATATTTTCATTCCTATTGCAATGATCCTCACAATTAAATTGTTATTGTTTGAAATTAACTTGTCAAAGCTTGCAAATCATTCATGCATAGATCCTTGCATGTTCACTTCCCTTTGATCTTTCTCTTTGCAGCACCCTCTTGGAATCTGATCGTTGTTGGTAATATGGATGTTGTTGTAGGTTAATTGATCTTTATTGTTGCATACAATCACTCACAAGTGTTACTACATTCGCTATACATCAATCCTATGTTGCAGAATATATGTATATTTATTTGTGTATCTCATCTTCACTTGTCCCCACAAATGAGCTGCTGTGTTTTATGAAAGCCTTGTGTTCATGCTCACAATCATGTGTATATTACTGTCCTTTTTGCATGCAAAGAGTTTCTATTGGCTCATTGGTATTGATTGAAGGAGAGTCGTTGAGTTCACAATCTATCCACCATTGTTGGTTACAAGCTAATATATTCATTTGCACAACATTCGCACTTGTGAGCTAGCTATCTCTTTCACTATATGCATTCATAAGAGTATTTGTTTGTTGTAGGTCTTCGGACCTCCTTTATAGACCTTTGTTCGCTTTCAACTCAATATCAAATTTGAGTTCCTCGTAGTTCAAGTCTTGTTCAAGTCCCCTGCAATCTTATTCAAAGTTCTCTTTTTGTTCGAATCCAAGTTCCAATATGAGTTCAAGTTCGATATCAACTTTAAATTCCAAGCTCAATTCAAGTTTATTTTTGAACCAAGATTTACTCCAAGTTCAAGTTATTTGGTTCAATTTTAATTCAGGTTCAATTCATTTAGTGTTCAGTTCAAGTCCAAAGGTTCACAAGTCCACTATTCGTTCGAGTCCAAATAGGTCCAAATGTAGTCTTCTGTTCACCCGAAATTTCGGCAGCCTTCCGGCATCTCCCCCGTTTAGGGGAAACTACGAAAAATTGGGCATTTCCCACCACGCTAAGAAAAGCGTGTATGGTAGGTGCCCTCTTTTGAGGACACCGCGGCCGTGTAAAGTCTTCATATCCACCACGCTAAGAAAAGCGTGTATGGGTCTTCCACATGTACCTGTTACAACAAAAGAGCAGTTATTTCCCCACAGGTACAGAGCCGCGTATGGGTACTTAAGAGTTGTCCCGGCCACGCTAAGAAAAGCGTGCACCAGGCTTACCCACCTCGTCGTAGGCGTCGCACCAGGTTCCCTTCCCACCACGCTAAGAAAAGCATGTATGGATGATTTGCCCGCCCGACACGAACCTCGAGGATAGAATTTTGGGTGATTACCCGCTGGTTGTAGGCACCGCACCGGGGCCCCATCCCACCACGCTAAGAAAAGCGTGTATAGGCGATTTTCCGATCCACTGCAAACAACGAAGTAGGCTCTCGGAGTTTTAAGTTTAGAAGTTTATACCTGACGACCTGCGAGGTTTGGCATGCAGATCGAGGGAAGAGAGAAAAGCATTTGCATTTTTCTCTTTTTGTTGTTTTAATTAGTTATAACAAATTTTAAATAATAATAATTAGTTATAAATAATAATAATTAATTATCATTAAAATACTAATTATAAATAACTATATTTAATTATAATTACTTTATAATTAATTAATAATTAATTACAATTAAAAATAAATAATAATAATTAAATTAAATTAATTATGATTAATTTATAATTAATTAGTAACTAATTTTAATTAAAAATAATGAATCATAACTAAATTTAATTAATTATAATTAAATAATAATAATAATGATTAATTAAAATTAAAAAATAACTAATTATGATTAAATTTAATTAATTCAAACAGAAATTCAATATGCTTTTATACAGGATTTGAAATAGAATTTAGGTAGCATTCGGGTTGGATTAGAGTAGGATTAGGATTAGATTAAAGAAATTGTGAAATCTCATTGAGGAATAAATCCTACTAAGGGGCTGCTCGGCAACTTGATTTACGGGATTTGGCCGAAGATGCGCGTGTAAGGGAGAAAGTTACCTTCACAGTTACCAGCTCCTGTTACTGCTTCTAATCAAAATGTCGGAACTCCCAATCCTACAGGAAGGGGAAAGTCGTAGAAGGAGGCGGAGAAGAGGGGAGGTCGGCTGCTAGGTAGGCAATGCTCTCTCTCTCTCTCTCTCTCTCTCTCTCTCTCTCTCTCTCTCTCTCTCTCTCTCTCTCTCTCTCTTTCTCACTGTTTGCGGCTGAAGGAGGAGGTTGTCGGGTAGAGCTTGAAGAGATGAAGGATTTGGCTGGCGGAAGGCTTACGAACTGGATAGGAGGGCTCGACTAGGTCACAGGTATGAGGTCAGATCATGGCTGGATTCAAGCGGCGGGGTTTGCTTAGGTCGGAATCGGGCAGGGACTGAGGAATTTGGTGGAAGCTTGAAATCGGCTTTAGCAGGCGTTCAATTTGGTTACAGTAGAGACGGCAGGTGGCTCACGGAAGATGTGGTCTTCGGGCTCCAGAGAAAATTGGGAAGGAAGTTTCGATGGTTTATAGAGGGAGTTACAGGATTTCGAGTGTGGAAGTTCTGCGAGTGTAGGAGCGAAGAAGTAGTGTGTGTCAAAGCAGCCGCGATCCCTATCCTTTTATAGACGCAAACGGGAGCAACGATCGGAACATGCACGCGGGAGAAGCGACGTTTCGGCGTCGTTGCAGAGGTGCGACAGGATTTTTCGCAGAGGATCGGGATGGGTCCTGTAGCAACGGCGTGGGCAGCGGCAGGTAATGATTTTGGGTTTTTTTTTTCTTTTGTCTATTTTGATTTGGCTGTAGCGGGAAGGTCAACAAATGCCCCCCAACAAATGTGGTTCGTGTCTAGAGCGAATCACGTTTGTTGTATGCTGATTGACTCTATGGATCTCCAGAGATTTTCTATGGATGTCACACAAAGGGTTTTCATTTATTGGATCTCCAAAGATTTGCTTGGATGTCACACTAGGATTTTCATTCTAAAGATCTCCACGAATCTACTTCTGTGTCTTCATGGATCTTCAGATGTATTTGTAATCAGTGAGAGGATTGTCATGCTGATTTTAGTTAAGTAGAAATCCAAAAGATACTGATATAGTACTTTAGACATAGATCCCTAAAGTAGCACTTTGTAGGTTGATGATAGTATATAGCAATGCCACTTTCTATTCTTCTTTTGACACTACTGTTTCCTTAATTTTCAGTTCTGATTTCATAATTATATTGGCAATTCTTTGTTTCTTGTGCAGGTCACTATAGAGATAGGATCTGGCCAGTTCACTGCTACAGAGGGCTTCAGCTTTGGTACGTTTTTTACTTTGTTTGTTCTGTTCCATTTTTTTTGGCTGCTTACTGAACCTTGTTGCCCTGTACAGGTTCTAGGAGGAGCGAGACACCAATTCGTGAGCTACTACAGGAGACCTTGGTTTCGGATATACTTTTCTTTTTAGTAGCTTTTTCATATACTTACATAGTCTCTTATTTCTGTTGATAATTCTATTGATTTGTGCAGGTTCCAGAAGTGCAGAGTACCTGGTCTTTGGAAAGAGCAGAGCAAAGCTGTTGACTTCCTCTTCAGGCATAGTTTAGGAGATAAATTTGTAGTCCTCTGCGAAGGACACTGTACTCTTTTTTTGTTGATGTAGACTTGTAAAAAGATGTGAACTGAAAACTTGTATATGAAGCATTTTTATGAATTCTACTGTTGACGAGTTCTCTTTCTACTGTTCTTGTGATTTCTGTGACCGTACTCTGAGTTGTGTTGATGGTGTTGTAGATAATTTTAAATATTTATTTGGGAATCTCGGCACGCAGCGCGGTGTCGACCCAAATAAATATTTAAAATGCCCTCAGTCCTTAAGGGCACTTATAGAAGTCATTCATGATGCTTCCTTTGTAGCTTTAGATTGAGTCATGAGATTTTAGTTTCTTCTGCCCTGTGCTGCGGACATTGATAGAGAATTACCTTATTTGTCCTTACTGACTTGTCAAGTGGTTTGTACCTTTGGCCCTTTGCTTTTAGCTTTGGCGGGCTTGATGAAGGAGTAGATGCCGGTGACCTAAACCCTTTAGGTTTGTATTAGGTCGTTGGCAAAAAGTCATCGGTCAAGAGCTTCGTGCGTAACTGACTTGTTGATGACGGAATCCTTTTAGTTCAGCTTTAAGCTTTTCATGAACTTTGAGATAATTTCTTCGGTCCTTTGCTTTGTGCTTTGGTGGATTTGTTGAAGAAAAATTCCTTCGATCCTAGCTTTATGCTTTATGGATTTATTGAAGGATTTGCAGGTTTTGGATTCAGTTGATAATACCAAATATATGTAGTATCTTGATCCTTAACCACTTGAGGAGAGTTTAATCTGAGTCACTTGAGTTCATCAGATTGGGCGAGCTGGGATTTGACAGCTCTTCGTCCTCTAGTTGCTGAGATGGGGGTTCCTCTACTATGACCTTTCTTATGGCGTGTTGAGTAGATAGAGCTGCCACCGATCCGGCCACATTTGGGCTTGTTGGATCCGACCTCTTACACCCATTCAGGCTTCAAACTTGAGCTAGGGGAAATGTGCTTCCCAATGTTGATTTTGCTGAAGTTGGTAGATTTGGAGTTCTCCTTTGTGGTTGAAGATTTATAGCCTACGAACATTTAGTAGTTGCTCGAGACTTCTCCTTTCCAATGGAACCTTGATTCTCCAGTCAATTAGGAGAATTTGGTGGACTACGATCACTTGAACTTGTCGAGTCAAATTTGCCTTCGTACCTCCTACAGTCCCTACTGACGGGTTGACGAAGTAGGGGTTCCGCTGCTACGGCCTTTCTTATGGCGTGTTGAGTAGACGGAGCTCCCAGCGATCCGGCCATATTTGGGCGTGTTGGATCCGACCTCTTACACCCACCCGAACCTTAAGCTTTAGGTTGTTGAGAGGTTTCAAGCTGTTCTGGCTCGATTTTTTGAAATGCGAAGTCACAAAAGTCTCTTTCTGACCTTTGAAATCTTAATTTGTTTGAGAAAGTGACGTCTCGGTCTTTTGAAAGATCACATGCATATACTTTGAAAAGAAGATTGTTGTACTCTTCAGCGTAAAAGAATATTTGTATAGATATTTTTAAATATTTATTCGGGGATCTCGGCATACGGCGCGATGTCGACCCAAATAAATATTTAAAATGCCCCCCGTCTAGCAGGGACATGTTAGAATGAGATAAATTTGAAATTTTGATATTTTAAATATTTATTTGGGGATCTCAGCGCGGAGCATAATGTCAACCCAAATAAATATTTAAAATGCCCCATGTCTCGTAGGAATATTTTGAAATGCATTCTTGCAACACAAGAGAATTTCAAAAATGTAAAGTGTATATGTTAATAAATATGCATGAAATGCACAGTATATTAAACATAACATTTCTTCGGGCAATCTTATGCATTGTACTTTTTCAGATGTCGACAGTTGATCGACGGCATAGGCCTCTGACTGTGCAGATCGATAAGCTGGTAGGCTCCTCCTTGATACACTTTTTCAATAACAAAGGGGCCCTCCCAATTGGATACGAATTTACCACCAATTTTTCGGTGAGGGATGATTGGCTTTCTCAGCACCATGACCAATTCCCCTTCTTGAAATGATCGAGGACGCAGCATTCGATCAAATGATTTCGACATCCTTCCTCGGTAGATTTCTGGGTTTTGTTGGGCTTACAATCTAACTTCATCGAGTGCATCGAGCTCCTCCATTCTCAGGCGAGCATTCTGCTCTTGAGTTAGATCATTCTGGATAGCGACCCGAAGAGATGGTAGTTCAACTTCTAGTGGCAAAACGGCTTCAGCTCTGAATACCAACGAGTAAGAAGTGGCTTTGGTCGGTGTTTTGTAGGTTGTACGATATGCCCATAGTGCTTCTGCCATCTTCGTATGCCACTCTCTTTTATTCTTTGTGAGGATCTTCTTCAACAACTTCACCAGCGTCTTGTTGAAGGTTTCTGCCAGACCATTTGCTCTTGGATTGTATATTGACGAATACCGCCAGTCGATCTTGTGTCGGTCGACAAACTTATAAATTTGTATACTTTTGAATGCTGCGCCATTGTCCGAGATCACTCAGCGTGGTACACCAAATCTGTAGACAACATTATGGGTGAAGAAATTGATCACATGATCGGACGTGACTTCCCTGAATGGAGCTGCTTCTGCCCACTTAGAAAAGTAGTCTGTTGCTGCAAGAATGAAGCAATGTTCGGCCGATGACGGCGGATTTATCGGCCCAATTATGTCCGTGCCCCAACATTCAAATGGCCAGGACGCTATCATTAGGTGCAGTGGATTTGGCGGTTGATGAATAACATCACCGTGAATCTAACACTCGTGGCACCTCTTAGAATGGTCGATACAATCTCTCACCATCGTAGGCCAATAATAACCCATTCTTTTGATTTTAGCAGCCATCTTGGGACTTGACTGGTGTGCTCCGCAGAGTCCTTCATGAACTTCTGCTACCACTTTATCAGCTTCCTTGGTCCCTAGGCATCGTAGCCACATCTGGTCAAAAGCCCACCGATATAGCGTATCATTGACAAATACGTATCACAATGCTCTTTTTCTAATTTGTGCAGCCAGAGATTTATCTGTTGGGAGTTTGCTTTCTTTGAAGTAGTCGACGAATGGTTGCCTCCAATCGTCTTTGACTTCAACATCTAAGCAATCCAACCACGACTCTGAAAATCTACCGGTTCTTCGTCTCTTTACTACCTGATGTTCCCCTGGTTGATTTTTAGTAGTGATTTGTTGGAGAGGTTGAGGATTAGCTGGGGTTACATCCTGCTGGCTTGAACATAGTATTCCCTTTTCCTGCGGGAATTGTAAGATTGCTGGCTCTAAGACCCGGCGATTTTCAACTGCAATGAATATAGGTGGCCTTTTGTCTTCATTTGCAAGCTCCTTAGCCAGTTTGGCTAGACAATCTGCTTTTGCATTCTGTCCTCGAGGAACTTGAGTTATCCTGACATTCGGTATTTGTTTTAGAAGCTCGAGAGCTCGTCGGTGATAGTGGGTCAATTCAAGTTTGCAAATCTTGTAAATGCCCAGAACTTGATTTATCACAAGTTGAGAATCGCCGAAAATTTGGAGATCTGTGATTTGGACACCAATTACAATCTCCAGTCCTGCTATTAGAGCTTCGTATTCGGCTTCATTATTGGTCCGAGGTTCAGTTAAACTGAACGAAAATCTCATTATACCTCCCTCGGGTTCTATGAAGACGAGACCGATGCCAGCTTGGGCCTTTGCAAGATTTGGAGGTCTGGGAGACTTGATAGACGATGCCCCATCAAACTACATCTCCCAAAATGGTAGCTTTTCTTCTTCATCAACCTGCATGATTTGTTCATCGGGCAAATCATCATTGAGCGGAGAGTCAGCTGGGACTGGATGTGCGGCAAGAAAATCTGCCAAAACTTATCCCTTTATCGCTTTTTGTGACATGTACACTATGTCAAATTGCAGTAATAGCACTGCCCACCTTACTAAACGACCTGTCAACGCTGGTCTTGTCATCAAGAACTTCAACGGATCGATCTTTGATATCAAGGTGATTTTATGAGAGAGCATATAGTGGCGGAGTATCTGGACTGCAAAGATCAACGCCAGACAATATTTTTCGATAGGAGAATAACGTACTTCTGCTCCGATCAATCTCCGACTGATGTAGTAGAGTGCATTCTCTTTTCCTTCTTCCTTATGTTGGGCCAGCAATGCTCCGAGGGACTCTTCTAGTGCTGCTGTATATAGTATAAGAGGCTTCCCCGGAATTGGAGCTGCCAGAATGGGCGGATTTAACAAGTATCTATTGATACTGTCAAATGCTTCCTGACATTCTTCATCCCACTTGAAGCGAACATCCTTCTTCATCAATTTTGAAAATAGTTGGCACCTACCCGACAGATTCGATATGAATCGTTGAATGAAAGCTAGTTGCCCTTGCAAGGAGCGAAGTTGACGGAGGCTTCTTGGCGGCGGCATCTCTATAATCGCCTTGATTTTATTGGGATCAACTTCTATGCCTCGATGACGAACGACATAGCCAAGAAATTTACCGGAGGAGACCCCGAAAGCACACTTAAGGGGATTCATCTTTAGATCAAACTTTCTGATTCTATCAAATACGATCCTCAGGTCATTTAAGTGATCTCTACTATCAATGCTCTTGACGACAAGGTCATCTACGTAGCACTCAACCTTCTGATATATTAATTCATCAAAAATATGGGTTATTGCCCGCTGGTAGGTGGCACCAGCGTTCTTCAAGCCAAAGGGCATGACCGTGTAGCAGAAAATGCCGATGGGCGTTCTGAATGATGTATGTTTTTCATCCTCAGGAGCCATCTTGATCTGGTTATATACTGACGATCCATCCATAAACGAGAACATGTCATAGTTTGACGTGTTATCTACCATGAGTTTGGATACAGGCAGCGGAAAATCGTCTTTTGGACACGCCTTGTTGAGATCTCAGAAGTCAATACAGATACGTATCTGACCGTTCTTCTTCTTGATAGGGACAATGTTGGCGATCCAGTCGACGTATTTTTCTTCTCGGATGAAGCCCGCATCTATGAGTTTCTTCGTCTCTGCGATCACCTGCTCTTCAATCTCCAATCTCTTTCTCCTTGGAGCTTGTTTGACGGGTTCCGCATCTGGTTTGATTGCCAGTCTGTGAACCGCTACATCAGGGGATAAGCCAGGCATTTCAGTACATGTCCAGGCAAAGCAATCCCTGAATTCACAGAGGAGTTCTTTTATCTCTTTCACTTGGTCTTCTGGCAGAAGGGAACTAATGAAGGTCGGGCGAGGGTCCTCCTCGGTTCCCAAATTGACTTCTTTTAGTTCGTCCATAGTGGTTGCCTGTCCGCCATCTTCAAGCTCTTCAGGTGCAGGCTTGGCCTCTACAGGTTGATCATCATAATCATCAGCTTCATAGACTTCTTCATCAGAACCATCATCAGATTCAACTTCCCTGCAAGTGATGACTTGGCAAGTCTCCTTCTGGATGCATTTTCGCCTGACGAATCCAATACCTTTATATGTATTCATATCCTTCTACCGCATTGGACGTGAATTCCTTTCATACCAGAGACTTAGGCACATACGAAGTTGTTGTTTGGAGGCGGGAATATTGATCCGCTTTCGCAATATTCTTTGAATACCTTTGGTATTAAACCTAGGTAGCCTCGTAGGTAGTAGTTCTTCAGAATCAATGAAGACATGGTCCCAATCATGATTCACTTCTTCAACCTTTCCTATGGAATATAATATATTCCTTGACTCAATCCCCTTTTTGATTGGAGGCAGATAACGGGTCGCAAGTTCTTCAACCTTATACACATCTCGTGGAATTATTTCTTTGAAATACTGTAGGGGAATACGAGTGACTACGAGCACGCTGTCTGAGATTGACAGGCTATCTATTCTTCTAGAGAATACATCTTGCACCGTGTTCATATAGATAGAGTCGTAGTCATAATCATCATTTGAATATGCGATCTCCCTACTCCATTCGTCCATCGAATGGCATACCCTTTGGGATTTTGTAGAGGTGACCTCATCTTCATATGTGTCACTCCCAAGGTGAGGTACGTGCTTCCTTCCTTTAGAAGTAGCATCTGATTTGGGAAGAGCTGGCAATGCCTTCTTTCCCCCCACTTGCTTCTTCTCGCCTTCTTGTTTAGGTCGCTTTGCGCTCTCTGAATTTGATGCTTGAGTCTTTAGGGAGCTTGATAACTTTTGCTTCTTTGGCATGAAATATTGTGCATCTTTATAGACTGTTGCTTCATGGACTGCAAAGGGTTGGATGTCACCGGAGATTCTGAACTCCTCTCCATCCCTGAGATACTTCATGTACTGGTGTAGTGTTGACGGGATGACTCCATATTCATACAGCCAGGGGCGACCTAGTAGCGCCTTGAATGAAGTGTCCGCGTCAATTACATGGAACTTGGCTTACGTGTGAAATTCTCCAAATACAAGAGGGAGCATAAACGATCCAAGGGTTTTCTGCCCTATTTCGTTAAAATCATGCACCATGAGCTTATCTGGCCCGAGATGCTCTACGTTGAGGCACAACGACTTTAGTGCTTTTAAGCTCATAAGGTTGATAGAGGACCCAGGGTCCATCAGAATTCGACTGATTACCAAATCGTCACTCTCTGCAGTAACATACAGAGGTCGATTGCGGCCTGCAGTTCCGAGCATCATGTCATCCTCGGTGAAAGTGATGAACGGTTCGTTACGAGCCTGTAGGACCTCAGTCAGGTTGCGTTCAGCGAAATACATCTCGTATCTTTTGAGGTCTTTGAGAGCCTGAATCAAAGTCTCCCGAAAGTCCTTAGACATCACCAGAGCGTCGTATATGCTGAGCTGGGCAGGGATCTTCCTCAGATGAGATAAGATATTATAATCTATCCATTTGACTGGAGTATCCCTCTTCTTAGGATTTTCAGGGATAATATCCTCATTGATAACTATCTCTTTCCCCTTATCTTTATTGGAGATGCCCTTTTTTGCGGAGACGGAAGTATTTTGCCGCTTCTCAACTGTACCTGAGCGATCTCCTCTTGTTCAGACTCGCTTGACGGTGCATTTTCTTCAGAGTCTGCCATCGTCGCATCTAGAGATTTGCCTGTTGATTCAGAATCGCCACCCAGATTTACGTGTCCCATTTGCGACGATATGTCGGGGTCTAATTCATTTTCCTTTGGAAAATACAGATTTTCCTCTGAACTGTAATCCATTGGCGATACCATCATACAGTATTCAGATGATATATCTTCAGTACATTCTTCTTTTGTCAATGTATTTGGCACCACTGAAATGACCCGAAATACTTCTACCGTAAGAGAATCTTCAATGCTTTCTTCAGCTTTCTCTATTTTAAGCTCTGACATGAAATCAGCAAGCTTAATAGGGCGTCTCGCAGTCTGATAATATTCATCCAAACTGTCAATGACCCTTTGAGTTGTAATCTTCTTCTCCTTGAGCTTCTTCAATTTGGTCTTCTTCTTGGAGGGCTTCACATTTCCAGACCTTGAAGGGCCCGCTTGGTTAGAAAATTATTTAGAAGCAGACGCTTGTGCCACAGGTAATACCTTCAGATTTAACACTGGCTCCGTAGGATATTCCATTTTACACCCGGAAGTCCTTTGAGCTGTTTCAGCATTTTCACAGTTTTCTTGGAGACCGCAGTCTCCCACTGCTCTTCTTGAGCTGACTTCTTTTCATTTTTCTTTTCTTCAACCAGGGGTACGGAGGAAGTCGTAACTACCCGAGTTGATTCTTTTCTGGGATGAGTCAGCACATTGTCGGACAATGTGAGCTCTCCTCTTCGATATTTTCTTTCAAACCAATCTTTAAAGACATAGCAATCTTCAATTGGATGACTCATTACCCTATGATATGGACAGTAGTTTGGATCGCCATTGTGTTTTGACTCCTCGGGTCTCTTGCACTCTGGCAATTCTAAACCCGCCTTCAACGCCTGTCGAAATAACTTGGCAACGCTCTCCCTTTTAAATGAATATTCTTTGTTCATTTTATCTTTGAGGGAGGGGAACGTAAGATCACCAGTTCCCATTGTTTGCCTCGGGCGTTCTCCACCGCCCTGATAAGTTCGTGGTTTATCATTACCCCCGAGTATAAGCTTCGGTTGGGAGTTAGGTTTGTAAACTTGCTTAGACTTTTCTTGATATTGCATCGGCTGCTTACATTTATCTACATTATACGCCATATGTTTCTCCTTATCAGCTCTGGAGAAAAATATGGAGTCATCCTCATCTCTTCTAGCACCTGAGGCTTTAGTCTTCTTAGGCTTATCAGAATAATTCTCTAATTTTGACAAATTCAATTTCTCAAACTTTGCCACTCTATCCAATAGATCCTGAAATGTTGTGATAGTAACCATACACAAGAAGGGTTACATTTTATCGTCAATATTTTCCATTAACAACTGTACGGCATGCTCTTCTTCGAGCTGCTGCTCATATTTCATGCTTAGATTATGCCAGCGAGTGATATATTTGGTCACTGACTCTTCCTTTTTTCTCTTATTCAGAGCAAGATCAGCGATCATTATTTTCTCGGTTGCACTGGCGAACCTCTTCACGAACATATTTTCTAACTCTGCAAATGTCTTTATAGAGTCATTTGATAATTCAGCGTATCATTCGAAAGCAGCTGCTGTCAAACTGCTGACGAATTGTCTCCAGTGTTCCCACAGGAGGCCTTGAATTGTGCCAGGTGCTGTCTAGGATTTTTGTTATCATCAAAAGTGTTAAACATTGGCACAGAATATCCCTTCGGGTACGGTACCTGATCATATTCAGCAGGGTACGGACGACCCTTTCCTACCAATTTTTTTGTCTGATCAATAGCTATAATAGCCTTGATCTTCTCTGTAATGACCCCTTCAGGCTGCGCAGCAGTCACAGGCTCGGAGGTACTTGCAATATTTTACGGAGTAGGTTGGCGGGTGATGTTATTAACTTCATTTCCACCTTTAGAAGCTCTACGTACTCCTGATACTTGCGGTGCTTGAAAGTTTGAAGGATCAGGGGGAGGATTGGCCATAAAACCAACTGCAACATTTCTTTGCATCATCTACATCATCATTGTCATTTGAGTCATCATCTCCGTCATCTTTTCATTCAACTGAGAGATTTCTCTGTCCTTGGCTCTCATTTGCCGTCTCATCTGTCGCCGCATATCATTGAGTGTGATGTTTTCGGCATCAGGGGGATTCCCTTCTACTTCCTCAACTTCATCCTCCATGGGAATGACCACCTCCGCCAATGGTGGACCCATCTTCGCGGTGGCGCCGATATACTTGTCTAGGCAGCGGTTGCCAGAGGTCATCATCGTCTTCACCTTCGTCGTAGTAAGCCTCATCATCGACATTGATATGCCTCACCATATAGACCACTTCCATGTCTAAGTGTTGTTTATATCTTCTAAATTTTCATCAAAATATTCTTCGATATTTTCTTCTCCTATATATTCTTCTTCTTCCATATCTTCTTCCCTTTCTTCTTCTAGCACTCAGATCTCCGAACGGCGGCGCCACTGGATCTCTGGTTCTTGGCTTGGTAAGAAGATCTCTTCAATCTGCGGGCTACGATCGAAGTTGGATTCATTCTTGGGAGGAGTTGGTGCGCGACGGGATCCCTTAGAGGATTCTCCAAGGTGTCGACCGTCAGGAGGAGCGTCATCGTGGGCCTTCTTTTGGACCCATTTTTGATGTTGTTTATTGACGGGAGCGGATCTCCGGGAAGTTGCACCAGATGTCACATTCAGATCAGTTCTTCTTTCATTCTTCTCTTCTCTGCGAGGTCTTGGCCTCCAGATTTGCTTTCCCTTCCATTGAGACCTTTCGGCGGTGGATCCCTGAACAAGCAGTTCAGGTGTCACACCCCGATGCTCACTACGTGGGGTGTATTTTCTTTCCCTTTTCTCCATAGCAAGAGACAGATGTTCTCTTGGTGGAATTCTCCTGGCTTCGACCATCAGCGGTTGCTGATATCTTCTCTTTTTCAGTCCTCTCTCCTTCACGGTCTCTAGGACTCGATATACCCGGGCTGAAAGAGTTTCAGGCTCCTTTTGAGGAGGTGGGACTTCAGGCCGTTGATCCCAGAAGGACTTCTTCAGCTCCCCAGTTGAGCAGTTTCTCTTTACCCATTTCAAATTTGTGAACCCATTTCAGGTCAGAATGGTTACTTCAGGCTCTTTGGCCGGCAGGTTGGAGGGATGAGTTGAGAATTATTGTTGAGCTCGGAGCTTAGCATTCAATTTCCTCCTCTGCCTTCTCGTCAATTTTCCTCCAGATGAGGAAGCTTCAACAATGCTCTCTCTAGGTGCAGATAACCCATATGGCAAAGGTGTGGTGCTTGCAGTCACCACAGAGATTTTTCCATCAGCCATAATTCTCTTAGTGGTTTGGGCCTCTGACTGTGACAGCCGTTCAAAGACAGAAATCCTCCCACGAGGATTTTCAGCAGCAGGCCGTGGCGCTGGCAGATGCGCACGACGAGTGGTAATTTCAGCAAAGCGTGGCCTCCTGGCAGGCCCTTCAGCATTTCTGCCATTCGTAGGAATGGCGGTAGTCCTTTCAACAATGGCAGGGAAATCAACGCTACCAAACTGGATGGTAGCCCCAGCATTCCTTGTCTCAATGATAGCATTCGCCAGTTGGATCCTAGCTCCTTGTCCCAACTGGACAGTCATTGGTGCATTCTGTAGATCCATCTACATAAATGAAAGGTAAAGGTTAGTAATTAGAGTCTAATCCATCACCCCACACGTTTAAAAATACAGAGACTTGCACAGAATAAAAAAAAAAAACAGATAACATTAGCGAGCAAATTCAAATAATATAAATCCAAAATACTGCTAAATACGTTATCTTAATAAATTTGTTTGAGCGATCATTTTTAGAATATTCGAAATTTTAATCTTTTAAATGATTATCTTAGAAAAATTCAAAATTTTGAATCTGTGTTGATTTGACTGCTACGATAGTACTGAAATGACTAGCCAAAGATGAAAAGAGAAATCAATCCCCAGCGGAGTCGCCAGAAATCTGTGGGCTCTGAAAATTCGGCCCCGACCTCCACCCGCTTTGCTTTCACTTCGGGGGGAGTTTTAACAAAATTAAGTTCCGGGGTAAATTTTGGAAGGCAATTGGGTTTGTAGATAAGACACTACCCAGAGATTTCGCCCTAATTTTACGAGGACTTTATGATCTGAGTTCTAGTTTCCTATAGGCGCAAGCCCCTATAGTTAATTACCCCTCCCAGTAACGAGAGAGAACTTTCGATTAAGGCTAGTCGTCAATCAGATACGTAGGAAATACGCATTATATGGCTATAGTAGCAGCATGGGTTGGGAATTTGAAAGGTTGAAAGATTTAAAATTTAAAATTAAAAATTTCACCATCTTGCACTTAAAGCGGATGGTGGGGGAATGGATGATGGATCCGATCAAGATCCCATGGTTCCGTCATCCCGAGCCATCATGGTCCCTGGTCTACTTAGTAAGAGGAGGTAGTTGACCCAACCTGACAGAAGGATCCTTCTCGGCAGCCATGGGTTGCTTCGTCCAAGGGTACCTTGTAGACCTGGGATGGATGTTTGTCTAAGGGGACAAATTTGAATCCACCTTAGCTAACAGAGGGTTTTGTGCCCTATCGATCATATCCTATTGATTCATATCTCAAAGATTTGATGCCATTGGAGAACATACGGGCTCTGGCTATAACCATAATATAATTGTGCCATTTGGCGGCGACCACTTGGTTCAGAGGGCCCCGAGTCATAACCGTTTATCCTGCAGTGCCATTTGGCGGCGAAACTGTCGGTTAGAGGACTCGTACCACGTCCTTGCTGGCAGGAGATTGTTTGAGAATGGATCAAAGTAATATTTTTGACCAGGCATTAGCTATTTGTGAGCTGCAGTTATTTTCAGGTTTGTCCACCTCGGCAAACTGTTGCGGAGGGTGGATGGGTTTTGCCTTAAGTGGTTTGATAATTGAATTTCAATTTTAAATATTTTTGGAGTTTTTGAAATTGTCTGGAGTTTATGGTTTTTTGGTGTTTGGGATGGTATTTGAAATGATCTGTGTGGACCCCTCCGGTTAAGATTTGCATTCAACACGGCCATCATCGTGGTGACTTTAGGGTCCTTTGAAAATATTTGAATGTTATGAAAGTTTGAAGGCATTTTGAAATATTTGAAACTAACCCCTCCGGTTGAGCTCTACATTCAATGCGGCCATCATCGGGGTGCATGAGCTCATTTATATTTTATTGATTGGACCCTGTCGACTCTATCTACTGGTCGATAGAGGATCGGGTTTCGTAGGCTTTGGACCTTTGTTAGTGAATTCTCTTTATTATAGGCCTTGAAGGCCTAATATGAACTATAAAATAAATATCTCGGTCGATCTCGCGACCGCATATTTATTTAATAGTTTGAGCTGTGTCAACTCCTATCTACCTGAATAGAAAGATCGGGCTCGAACTTGAATTCACTTATTGACCCGCGCAGCATCCCTAGACGTCACGTGTGTACCAATAACACGCTCGTCGGGGCCCATGCGGGTTCTTGATTGCATACCCCCCTTTGTGTACCTATGTGTATACAAATTACAATGCATGTACGAGGGACTGTCGTTTGAATGCAGCATTCTATTTTGAAAGCTCATAGACGCCTTCTGTCTGCTTGTACGAGTGTTGCAGATCCAATGGCGTTAGACATCAGCTTGTGGATTGAGTTGTTTGTAGCTTTGTACAGGCAGACTGTCGTGTACTACTTGTATGGTTTACGCAGGTAGATTGTAGTACACTAACGAATCTCCTGCTTTTGATTGTATAGGCCTGCATTTATTACATATCATTCATCTTCGCTCATAGATGGCCCTTTACATGTATGAGAGGATTCCTAAGACGACTCGTAGGAATTTGGATTTGTCGTAGCTTTATATCTTTGCTTAAAGAGAATATGTGTACTTATATTCACAGAGAACTTGATGCACATACTACATATCCGCTAGTGTTATCTATAACTAATTTCATCGATCATCGTAGATCATAGGGAATGGTTGTGTTTGCCTACAAGTGAACCGACCTCGACTGTAGTGATATTGCAACCTCAACTGCATACTACTTGAGTGTAGATACCTTCCATTGGATGGTTGTTAGCTATAGAGATGCCACGGTATCCTTGCTAAAATAGTTCATAAGTACTTTGCATGTGGGAGAGATTTCCTACATTGACTCATAGGAGCTCGCATCTCTCATCTATCTCTCCCAACATATTGATTGTGAGCACATTCATGCAATTATTGCATGCTAATCACCATAGCTTACTGAGATTTGGTATAATTGCTTGTGCCTCTTTCAATTCTTCTAGCAATTACTGTTTGTATCTTCAAGACACTACAAGCTTCTATCAAGTTCATTATTGTCGACGGGTACCTATATTTGTTGCATATCGTCTGTATTTACTTGTAGATAGTATGTTCTGTGCATGATGAACTTTTGTAGTCATAACAATCCAGTGGTTGTTTTCACATTCCTCTTGATTTGCTTGTAGACCTACTACATTCATCGTGCATGATGGATAGTGAATCATCATGTTCATTACATTGCTTGCAGGCACGATGCATCTAATCTTGCAGAAACTGCTGTAAGAGTCTGCTACATCTGTCATTGTAGAAATCGACATCATTCCTTGTATGCTGAATTATTGTTGATGATTAAGATGTTATTGCATTCATTTGTACACATCTCATGCATACTTTGTTGATTGCATTGCTATGTGCCATTTATTTGTACACATTTCATCCAGTTGACATGTTAATTTCTTGATATTGAATGGAAACTTTGTATCACCGGCCTCTGGCATATCATTATATTTCCTTCATGGCTTTGTGGTCACATCAGATTCTTCAAAATCTTTTGTTTCTTACAAATAAGTTACATTTGTAATTCCTTTATTCTTGAAAGTGACTTGCAATTTATATGATGAACTTTGCTAGCTTATTCATCAATATTTTCATTCCTATTGCAATGATCCTCACAATTAAATTGTTATTGTTTGAAATTAACTTGTCAAAGCTTGCAAATCATTCATGCATAGATCCTTGCATGTTCACTTCCCTTTGATCTTTCTCTTTGCAGCACCCTCTTGGAATCTGATCGTTGTTGGTAATATGGATGTTGTTGTAGGTTAATTGATCTTTATTGTTGCATACAATCACTCACAAGTGTTACTACATTCGCTATACATCAATCCTATGTTGCAGAATATCTGTATATTTATTTGTGTATCTCATCTTCACTTGTCCCCACAAATGAGCTGCTGTGTTTTATGAAAGCCTTGTGTTCATGCTCACAATCATGTGTATATTACTGTCCTTTTTGCATGCAAAGAGTTTCTATTGGCTCATTGGTATTGATTGAAGGAGAGTCGTTGAGTTCACAATCTATCCACCATTGTTGGTTACAAGCTAATATATTCATTTGCACAACATTCGCGCTTATGAGCTAGCTATCTCTTTCACTATATGCATTCATAAGAGTATTTGTTTGTTGTAGGTCTTCGGACCTCCTTTATAGACCTTTGTTCGCTTTCAGCTCAATATCAAATTTGAGCTCCTCGTAGTTCAAGTCTTGTTCAAGTCCCCTGCAATCTTATTCAAAGTTCTCTTTTTGTTCAAATCCAAGTTCCAATATGAGTTCAAGTTCGATATCAACTTTAAATTCCAAGCTCAATTCAAGTTTATTTTTGAACCAAGATTTACTCCAAGTTCAAGTTATTTGGTTCAATTTTAATTCAGGTTCAATTCATTTAGTGTTCAGTTCAAGTCCAAAGGTTCACAAGTCCACTATTCGTTCGAGTCCAAATAGGTCCAAATGTAGTCTTCTGTTCACCCGAAATTTCGGCAGCCTTCCGGCATCTCCCCCGTTTAGGGGAAACTACGGAAAATTGGCCATTTCCCACCACGCTAAGAAAAGCGTGTATGGTAGGTGCCCTCTTTTGAGGACACCACGGCCGTGTAAAGTCTTCATACCCACCACGCTAAGAAAAGCGTGTATGGGTCTTCCACATGTACCTGTTACAACAAAAGAGCAGTTGTTTCCCCGCAGGTACAGAGCCGCGTACGGGGTACTTAAGAGTTGCCCCGGCCACGCTAAGAAAAGCATGCACCAGGCTTACCCACCTCGTCGTAGGCGTCGCACCAGGTTCCCTTCCCACCACGCTAAGAAAAGTATGTATGGGTGGTTTGCTGGCCCGGCATGAACCTCGAGGATAGGATTTTGGGTGATTACCCGCTCGTTGTAGGCACCGCACCGGGGCCCCATCCCACCACGCTAAGAAAAGCGTGTATATGCGATTTTCCGATCCACTGCAAACAACGAAGTAGGCTCTCGGAGTTTTAAGTTTAGAAGTTTATACCTGACGACCGACGAGATTTGGCATGCAGATCGAGGGAAGAGAGAAGAGCATTTGCATTTTTCTCTTTTTGTTATTTTAATTAGTTATAACCAATTTTAAATAATAATAATTAGTTATAAATAATAATAATTAATTATCATTAAAATACTAATTATAAATAACTATATTTAATTATAATTACTTTATAATTAATTAATAATTAATTACAATTAAAAATAAATAATAATAATTAAATTCAATTAATTATGATTAATTTATAATTAATTAGTAACTAATTTTAATTAAAAATAATGAATCATAACTAAATTTAATTAATTATAATTAAATTATAATAATAATGATTAATTAAAATTAAAAAATAACTAATTATGATTAAATTTAATTAATTCAAACAGAAATTCAATAGGCTTTTATACAGGATTTGAAATAGAATTTAGGCAGCATTCGGGTTGGATTACAGTAGGATTAGGATTAGATTAAAGAAATTGTGAAATCTCATTGAGGAATAAATCCTACTAAGGGGCTGCTCGGCAACTTGATTTACGGGATTTGGCCGAAGATGCGCGTGTAAGGGAGAAAGTTACCAGCTCCTGCTGCTGCTTCTAATCAAAATGTCGGAACTCCCGATCCTACAGGAAGGGGAAAGTCGTAGAAGGAGGCGGAGAAGAGGGGAGGTCGGCTGCTAGGTAGGCAATGCTCTCTCTCTCTCTCTCTCTCTCTCTCTCTCTCTCTCTCTCTCTCTCTCTCTCTCTCTCTCTCTCTCTCTCTCTCTCTCACTGTTTGCGGCTGAAGGAGGAGGTTGTTGGGTAGAGCTTGAAGAGATGAAGGATTTGGCTGGCGGAAGGCTTACGAACTGGATAGGAGGGCTCGATTAGGTCACAGGTATGAGGTCAGATCATGGCTGGCTTCAAGCGGCGGGGTTTGCTTAGGTCGGAATCGGGCAGGGACTGAGGAATTTGGTGGAAGCTTGAAATCGGCTTTCGGAGACATTGAGTTTGGTTATAGTAGAGACGGCAGGTGGCTCACAGAAGATGTGGTCTTCGGGCTCCAGAGAAAATCGGGAAGGAAGTTTCGATGGTTTATAGATGGAGTTACGGGATTTCGAGTGTGGAAGTTCTGCGAGTGTAGGAGCGAAGAAGTAGTGTGTGTCGAAACAGCCGCGATCCCTCTCCTTTTATAAACGCAAACGGGAGCAACGATCGGAGCATGCACGCGGGAGAAGCGACGTTTCGGCGCCGTTGCAAAGCTGCGACAGGATTTTTCGCAGAGGATCGGGATGGGTCCTGTAGCAACGGCGTGGGCAGCAGCAGGTAATGATTTTGGGTATTTTTTTGTTTATTTTGTCTGTTTTGATTTGGCTGTAGCAGGAAGGTCAACAAGAATAGAGTCAAATACTTCTTTCTCAATATATGACACTAGACAACATTAAGTCAGGCATCACCTATTTTACTACGTAGCTGATGCTTAATAATTTTCATTGCAGAAAATGTTCTCTCTACCGTAGCAGTAACAACTGGTAAAGTCAGTGTCAAAACAATAAGTCTATAAATCAAGGAATACACAATTTTTTTTTGTCTTTACAATCTATTTTGCAACACAACAATACTAGTCAAAGATGTAAACTCATCGCTAGTACGCATATCAATAATATAAGTACATAGTTGATGCTCAAGAGACACAAAATCGACCATAGAAAAATCTGCTAGATATAACTCTGCAAGACGAATTAACTTTCTCTTATTATAAACAGAGAACATAGTACTCGGATTTAGACATGTCACGTAAAGAAGTAACTCGGTATTAGTTTCAGAGAACCAATTATTTAATTCCTGAAGTTGCATATCAACAACAGTATAAAATAAATCAACTCAATAATAATGTTGCTTAAATAAGTAGCAGTAAAGACAAAATACAACATTTTTTTACACTGTATTATATCCAATCAGAAAATTCTTCAAACTTTATCACAGTTATTCACATCATAACTCCAGATTGATGATCGAAGACTAAGGTCAACAGGGAGACTGTTAATATCAATCTCGACACGTTCTTTCTGCTTTAAGAATCGTTCCATTTCTCAGAAGCCTAATAATTATCTTAGCAAAATAAAATGCTAAAATAAGCTCCTAATCCGAAGAATGAAATGTAATGCTCCTAAGTATTTAAAGCTCTACAATAAAATTTTGGAGTTTTTAAATGTTCTGTGTCTTTCTGTAAAAAAACAAATTCATTATAAAGATTGGCCTTGTGGAAACAAGTGTTCTTCCTCAGTTGTCTTAGATTGGTTATACTTGTTTTCCCCCTTCTTATGCTTAATGTGAGGAAACTTATTTTTGGAGATTAGAGAAGAGTTTTTAACTATGAACAGAGAACCTTCACTATATGTTTCAGATATGTTTGCAAAGTTTATTGCTACAGAACATTGCTATTCAGAAAAAAAATCATTTCTACAGAACTTTGCTATTCATAAAAAAATCATTTATACAGAAATTTACTATTTAGAAAAAGAAAATCATTGCTACAGAACTTTACTATTCAATATGATCGAAGGCTGTGAAGTGCGAAAAACATATCATAAAAAAAACAGATCATTGCTACAGAACTTTGCTATTCACTGATTATCATAGTGTTAAAAAACATATCATTAAAAAAAAAACTGTCCAATTAGAGAAAGGTTACCTTCAATACGACTGAAGGCTGCGAAGTGCGCAGAATGGCGAGGGCGAATGCGACTGCTAAGAAGATGACAAGGGCAAAGATGAAGGCTGCGGATGCAAAGTGCGAAGACGAAGGGTAGAGACAAAGGTTGTGACATCGAATGCGACTGGGAGTCTGGGAGAAGCGATTTGCAAGAGCTGTTCGGAAGGCGGATGGGTAGAGAAGCGCATGGTTGATAAAATTAGGGAAAACATTTATTTTTGAGAGGGGAGCAAAATTCCAAAAGTACCCCTCTAATACATTTAATTTTTTTTAGGGTGGGCATTTGCCCACCCTGCCTTGAACGGGGATCCGCCCGTGTTAGCCAATGCAAATGCTATTTGCTCTCTTAGTTGTATTATCTCCTCGACATCTTCACCATCTCGTGCCTCAGAAGTTGTTACTTCGTTTTCGGAAGTTGTGTGCAAAATAGATGAATAAAATTTGTTGCAAATGAAACTCAAACATTGAAACTCTTTCACTGTGAAACGCATATCATTAGAAACAGAAATGATAATTTGTATGTAGCCTAAGCAGCTAATTGATTGACTGTAAATTTGTAAGGTGTGAAGAAAATCAAATATATGAAATTAGAGTAAAACTAATCAGACAGCAGACATGCTCGACACATTAGTTTTAGGTAATGTTAGTAAATACAAAGAAACAAATTGAATTTCAGCTTCACCTTGTACCTAATTGTGCCGACAGTTGATGAAGCAAAAGCCAAACTCTGACATTTCAATCCAAGCTCAGTTCATAAATTTGAAATCTGTACCATAGGACAGCAAATACAACAAGCTTTTCTTCCAAGTCAGGGTCTATTCCACAATATTTAATTTTTTTGACATTTGAAACAACCTGCAATATGAAATTGATGCTATATGCAAAAAGGAAATTGAAATAAGTTAGCAAATATGTAAATATATATAAATTGAATGTCCGCGTCTAATTTTTCTTTCCACCATTCATATGATGCATCGATAGTTTTTCTTTTAGGATTCCAACCTAATCCAGCTGATCCCCGCTTAAGCTCCTTCCATAACTTCCAATCATTTTTAAGTTGATCCCACTTAATTTTTAACTGTGACTTGTATTCTCTGCCTATTTTCTCATGAAAGCTCTTTATTAAATTCATCCAACCCTCTTTATTGAAATGTGTAGTTGGATAATTTTCTAATTCAATTTCTCTCAAACATAAATCACAAATAATCATTTTAACAACACGCTCACATATTGCAGATGCTCCACCGTCCTTTGATTTACCCATTGTACAGCATACCTATCATAGCATTAGTTTGTATTAATTTTGAATCTTTATAAACCTCAAAAGAGAATTGGAGTGATTACAGTAAGTGACTAAAAATGGAGAAAGCGACGCACATGAAGTACTTATATATGTATATAAATATTTAAACAGTATTTTGAGAAGCAGATCAATATTGAAAAATCATATAAACAGCAGAGGAAAATGTTAACAAAAGAAAAGAGCAATCGTCATTCTAACCATTGCTCTTCCAAAAATACAGTAAAGGAAAGCAATAAATAACTACTGCTTTTATTACTTTCAAGCAGTAAAAGGCTAATTCTACTAACTTCTATTGAATCAGTAAAAGGAGAAGGCCAGGGGAAAAGGAAATTCGATTTGTTATTGTTATTTATTATTATTATTATTATTATATATTTTTAGAAGGATCAACAACAACAACAACATCAAGCCTTTATCCCACTACGTGGGGTCGGCTACATGAATCCTTTTTCTCCATTGTGTCCTATTAAAAGTCAAATTCTCGTTTAAATCTAATAAAGAAAGATCATTTCTAATATTTTCTAACCAAGTCTTTTTGGGTCTACCTCTACCTTTCTTAACATAAGTCAAATCTAAGACCTCTACTTTCCTAACCGGGTCATCGGGAGGCCGCCGTTTTACGTGACCAAACCATCTAAGGCGACTCTCTCTAATCTTATCTTCCACTGGAGCTACTCCAACCTTTTCACGAATATGCTCATTTCGTATCCTATCTCTAAGGGTAAAGCCACTCATCCACCTGAGCATCCTCATCTCTGCAACACTTAACTTAGAATTATGCTTCTCTTTTAATGGCCAACATTCAGCACCATAAAGCATTGCAGGTCTCACCACCATCTTATAGAATTTTCCCTTAAGTTTGAGGGGTACTTTTCTATCACACAATAAGCCCGATGCATTCCTCCACTTCAACCATCCAACTTGGATTCTGCTGATAATATCCTCATCTATATCACCATCACTCTGAACAATAGATCCAAGATATCTAAAACGTGTACTCTTATTAATGACTTGATCGGCCAAAGTCACAATGCCCTCACTAGGTCTATTATTACTAAAATTACACTCCATATATTCCGTTTTAGATCTACTCAAGCGAAAACCTTTAGACTCTAAGGTTGACCTCCACAATTCTAGTTTACCTTCAACTCCCTCTCTAGTCTTATCAACAAGAAGAATATCATCAGCAAAAAGCATACACCAAGGTACATCCTCTTGCAAATGTCTAGTGAGAACATCGATGACTAAAGCAAAAAGATATGGGCTTAAGGCTGATCCTTGGTGTAATCCAACCGAAATAGGAAAATATTTGGTCAAACCACCTTGTGTTTGAACACAAGTAATAGCTCCTGCATACATATCTTTAATGATTTGAATATAAGCGTTATTAACTTCTTTCTTTTCAAGAACTCTCCATAGCACTTCTCTTGGAACTTTATCATATGCTTTTTCTAAATCAATAAATATCATATGTAAATCCTCCTTATTCTCTCTATATTTCTCCATCAAACCTCTTAATAAATGTATGGCTTCAAACTACTGAGGGGAGAGAACAACATAAGGAATGAAAATCTCTGAACTATAACCAACATAAAAGAGTGAGAAAATACAAAACCTCGCACAATTCTTCTCATATTTCATGAAAATCCAATAGGCAAAGCTTCATAAAAATCCATTAATTTCTCTCATTATTTTATAAAGAAAAGCAGGTTGTAACGACTCAATTCCTAAAGTCATATTGCAAAAACAAAGCTCGTTCGTCACAACTGTTTCCTAAGTCCTTGTTTGAAGACAATGAAGGCAAGGTAGCATAAAAAGAAAAAGAAGGAAAGTAATAAGTACCAGAAATCTCCATACCTATATAGGTTTTTTTCAGACTTTGAAAGCTGAAACTGACGGCAAAAAAATAACAAATAAAAGCTGCCGGGGAGATTAACATGAAACAAGAAAAATTTTAAGCCAGAATCACAGGAGGATGCAACTAAGAAAATGGATTATAAAAAATTTTACCTTGTCGAGTAGAAATCTCAGATATGTTGGAAGCCTTAGGTCTTTATAGAGAATATTTGTGCAGTCACGTACTTTTGATTGAGCAAACTGCAGGCAACGAAAGTGAATTTACCAGAAGAACTGTTGAGAGCTGGTGGGACTCTGCAAGAAGCTCAGTGATTCGGTTTGCGATAGAAAAGAGAAGGGGGAACTACTTCGAAGGTGGAAATAGAAACTATCAGAAGAATATTGTCTGAAGATTAAGGGTATTTACAACTTTTTACCATATTACAACCGTGGAAAGCAGCGGATGTGACGGGGGTGCCGAAAACAAGCTGGGAATGTGAAAATTTTTATGACTCAGGTCGACCACAATACCCCAAACAGGCGGAGACTCACATCTTAAACCGTAAAGCAGCGGAGATGTCGTCCCAACCGAACCCTATTTCTAGCATGAAAAACACACAGCAAATGCGTTCTCAGTGCTGCAGCATTAGTAATAATTCAGATTCCAATGATAGCAGTCAGCGGGAAAAAAGGTGGCGCATAGGAAAGTTATTGTAGTAAGAAATAATGGTTGCTGAAGGATCCCTCATTTTTTGCATTGCGTTTCAAAAACCTATCTCACGTGAAATTTTTGCTTGCAGGAGCATGACACAAATTTAGCATGGGCAATCTCTCCATGGTTTCATGACCATGTGCAACATCTCATTCATCTATGAAAGGGCAGTAGAGGCTTAATTTCAAATATAACTTCACAAAATTCATCGCAAACCAAAAAAATCCATAACAAAAAAGAAAGCTATAAGATGCTTGGAGAGTTAAAATTAAATGGAAGAAATCAGGAGCATAAGCGGGTCCATCATATGAAGTCATTAACATAAGATGCAAAGTGCTTTTCTAAGGTATACTTTAGCTTGTAACTACACAATCGTCTCTAGCTCTCATGCTTTTAATGTTTCATAATACTGAAAAAGCAAATAAAAGAAAGTGAGATCACCACAAATGCTCAAAGTTGGCATGTAGAAAGAAAAGCATCATGGTTTATAAATGGGAAAAATGCATACCATTTGATACCATCAGCTGTTGCTATTGCAATGTTTAAGTTATCTGCTGTAAAAACAGGAACTCCATGAAGTTTTCTTCTTTCACCTTTCTTTGGAATTGTTCGCAGCAATTTATTAGCTACCCGTACAAGGAGAAATTATAGCAGGGTATTGCATGCAAGTTCTTAACCCGCAGAAAATTCTCCCATACCTGCTCTTTATTTGAAACAAATTGAAATATATGAGGCTTCTCCTGTAAAAACTGTAATACGTTTAAGTTTAGAGCTGTGATCAAATAAAATTTAGTTAAAAAAGAAACCGTTCACATGAACAACAATTGGTTGCAAAAAAAAAAAATCGGCGTCAAAACAATGTTTATGCGAAATTACTTGGACGTTGACACTATACATGAATACTCATGCCTAGACTCCAATGGAGCTACAGATCAATTTCCTGTGATTTATTTCATAGTTCACCTTCTATTTTTAAATGTGGCAAGAGCAGTATTTACATATCTGTGTATGCAAGAGTCAAGACGAGTGACCATGTGAAAAGAACTCCACATAAAATGCCCAGTATCAGCTTCATATATATGACATTTTCATTACAAAATTTTCAACTTAACAATTTAAAAGAATACTTTTTACGTTGCTTGGATGCAAAATGGAAAAGATGAACAAAAATTTGAGTGTTATGAATCAACGATGACAACGACGACAACAACAACAACAACAACAAGCCTTTGTCCCACTACGTGGGGTCGGCAACATGAATCCTTTTTCTCCATTGTGTCCGGTTCAAAGTCAAATTCTCGTTTAAATCTAATAGAGACAACAACAACAGCATCAATTTTTTATTCCGCTACCTGGGGTCAGCTACATGAATCCTTTGCCTCTATTGTGTCCTGTTAAACTTTTAAAAATGAACCAAAATAGTCCCATAGCGAGACTATTTTAAATCCTCTTTAATGAGTTGAGGGGCCAACTCTTTCAATATAGTTGGGGACTATTTTGATCTTTCATAAAAAGTCAAAGGACCATTTTGATACTTTTTCTCAATAAAAAATGTCATTTCTAATATTTTCTAACCAAGTCTTTTTAGGTATACCTCTACATTTCTTAACATAGGCCAAATCTAATACATCTCTCTCATAACCAGGTCATCAGAAGGCCAAGGTTTTATGTGACCAAACCATCTAAGTTGACTATCTCTAAACTTATCCGCACTAGAGTTACTCCAACTTTTTTCATATACATACTCATTTCGCATTCTGTCTCTAAGAGTGAAGCCACTCATCGACCTGAGCATCCTCATCTCTACAGACAATTAATTTGCTTTTATGCTTCTCTTTTAATGGCCAACATTCTACGCTATAAAGCATTGTAGGTCTCACCACCATCCTATAGAATTTTTTCCTTATGTTTGAGGGGTACTTTTGTAATGTTGAACGAAATAATGCATTTAAATGATTTCAGCATATAATATTCAGCCTAAACAAAAGAATAAACATGTTTATCTTAAATATGACTTATTGAAATAATTCTCAAATTATTCATATATATAATATCAATCCTACCTTGAAGTGTTCATATGCTGCATAAAGGCAGCAAGCACCCACCATGCCAGTCGGAACATTCACCCTTTTCACATATGTAACTATGGCAATTAAAATGATTAAGAATGTTAATCATGACATAATGCAGAGCCAACCAAAACATATTCAAGTTATACAATTAATATGCCACTAAAAGCTAGTAGATATAGCACCAAGACAGATTTGCAGAGGCATTTGCATAAGCTAAATGATGAGGACATCAGTCAAAGATTTCGACACGTTACCATTGACGAGGACGACGATCGACGGCCACGATTCATAGTCTTTATTTTTGATGTATTTTTGCAATTTATTTATTTATGTCATTTCAGTTTCTTAGTTTGCCCCTATGGGGTATTGAGTCTCTATTATAGCCTGAGGGCATTAGCGTCTTTTTCCTTTTGTTAGTTTGAGGCCTATATATGAAGGTCCCCATGCTTTGTATTCTCTTGATGATGAATGATCAATGAAAATTTCCTGTGTCCTCTTCTTCGTCTTGTGTGAGCACTAGAGAGAAGGGAAAGAGAGCTCAAGGTGAGAGCAAGCGAAATACCCATCAGTCGTTGGAAGAGTTCGCGACTCGTGGTTTCTTTTATTTTCTTTTCTTTCTCCCTTCTCCACCCCACCCGCCGACTCCTCTTAACTCTTCCACCGCCGGTCATCTCCCCACCTAAATCACCCCACAACTCCACCACCTCAAGCCCACCCGCCAACCTAACCCCACCCAACCCAATACCTAGCCGCCCCTTCCCCATTGTCGCCGGCCTCCCCTCTTGCTCCCCTTCAATTATGATGATTTCAATCAACATAACTCCCTTCCTAAAGTAACTCAAGCAATTTAAGGAGAGAGTTAATTCATTTGAAATTCAAATTTGAATTTAAATACCTTCCTTATTTAAAAATCCAAATAAAAAAAGTTTTAATCTTGGATCCAATTTAAAATAAATTAAGTTGGACCTCTTATTTACTTTCCCAATCTACAAAGATCCACTTGGAAACTCTTTAAACTCCTCCCACACCCTCCCTCCCCTCTCCATGCCGCCGGCCCCATCATGGGTCTTCCCCCCATTAATCCCAAATTAATGCCCTAATTACTAGTTGATTTGAATTCAAATTCAAATTAGGTTCCCTCCAAAATCACTTAAATCTGAAATTAAATTCAGATTTATTGAAATCCCCCAAATTTCCCCTAACCCTAGCCGCCCCCTCTCATCCCTACTCCCCAAGCCGCCGCCCCCTTTTCACCTCTCCTCTTAATTCACTATGTATGGTGGATCCCGAATGGGACTATAGATTTGTGCTTGACGATCGAGATCAAATCAACATCCTCCAATCGCATTTCTTTGACGTGGGCTTTGACTTCGACGATACCGTTGAAGATTACATCGACCGCATCCAATACACCTTAGTTAACGTGATCGACGAACAAAGATCAAAGGGACGTTGGGTCATCACCGGCCGACCATCTTACTCCACAACTCCGACTACCTCTCCGGCGACTTCTACCCTACGCATCACCTGCCTTCTAGTGGCTTCACTAAGTGTGCTTGCAACTTTCATCCGCTAACCTCCACTTTCAAGAGATTGAGTGAGGGATCTCAAGGTAAATGTTCTAGATTTTAAACTTGAGGCTCTTGTTACCTTGCCGTTTGCATTGTCTACTAAAATTTTGGTTGTTATTGGCAAGACCTACTATTCTCAAATTGTAAACAATTGCTATTGCTTAATCTCTTGCGACATATTCTGATGATCTAACTTGAGCAAGTAAAGGGTTTATTGGAAGCCAAGCTACGTTCACTAATTTTATTAATTTCTTAACTTGCAATTCTTGTTTCACCGCATTTAGTTTCACATCACTAAATGTTGAAAAGAAGATATTGTAGACATTAGAATTAAATAAACATCGATTTCAACACTAGGACATTTGTTGTGGTGTAAATGATTGAAAATAGTTCAAACTGAGTGCTTAAAGTGAGTTTCAATGATCTTTGCTTGTTTGGTAGGAACACCCTTTTGCAAAATTTGTTATAGTGTTTTTTTGGACTAAGAGCTTCATTTTTACCTACCATCCTATTAAATTTTATTAGCTTATTACCATTATGAATAAAAGCAATATACTAATCCAACGTTCTTCTAATTTTAAGCTATATTTTTATTACTTCGTAAAAAAAAACAAAAATAAATTTAGCTTTACAAGTCATCATAAGTGGAATCCACTTCTAACCTTTCCAAAGGAAATTTACGAACATAGGAACAAAATTTCATTCAGCTTCAACCAAAGAAACATTGCAACTTGGTCCCGGAACTTGACTCCAATTACTTAACTACTTGCATTGAAAAAAATTTGGCCCTTCATGTGCCAGACTATTCAATAAGTAAAATAGGCAATAAATGCAGATATTGCACCCTTTGTCGAGCTCATAATGGATGTCTAAATATATTGCTATGATAAATTAATTGAGATGAAATTTCAACATGCTTCTGTTAAGAAGCAAGCCAGCTAGCATAACAATTATTTTCTACTAGCAATGAATAACAGGAAAATAGATGCAATCATATTGTAATGAAAAGGTTTTGATCTCCTAATAGAAATTAACAAAAGAAACCATAAAGTAACGCAATCAATTAAGATTTTATGCACACAAAAATACAGAAATATAATATAACCAAATAACATCAACTGACTTATAATCCAATCACAAAATAATGAAAAAAAAAAGAACAGAATAAAATGAAAGATTGAGAAATTAAAAGCAGAGGAAAAGAGAAAATTAGGCATTACACATGATCATCATCTCGCAGAAATGAGAAAAAGGTCTGCACATCCAAAAGAAAATTGTATTCATGTTATAAACTATGTCTATATACCTCATAGTCACTCGCCAAATAGGCATTTTGAATATGGAGACCAGGACAAGTGATGCGGGCTACAATCCCCGTGGAATACACGTTTAGAAGATGCCGAGCACTAGCTTATTACTCCACTACCTTATAACCGTTTTATTCCTTTTCTGCTTTAGCCGTACCTTTCTAATATTTTAGATGTTTTGCTATTTCTATTATTAGAATTACAGAGAGCATATATCAGATGGTGATACAGGAAAAGAAGGACATAGAGGAAAATATATGCAAAAGTTATCTTGCTTCTAAAACCTATTCGTTTCCTGTTCCATTGCCTGTTCTTCTTGTGGCTAGTCTCTGTTTTGCAGGTAAGGCGCTGCATCAGAAGTGGTATCAAAGCCATTCCTGGACGAGATGGTTGACGGAAGTTCCCGGAGAGCTCCCGACGATGATCGGAGGTTAGACGCCATGTGGACTGCTCAAGCTAGTTTCACTCGGCACCTTGAGGAGTTAAGAGCTGATTTCTTTCGCCTCTCCATGGAGATGAGGACGGAGATGGCAGCTCTCCGAGCTTCGGTGGAGGCGATAGTTCCTGGTCGGGCGCCGATGCAGGTGCCGCCACCGGTACCGAATCCTGAGCGGGTTCGACGAAGGCCACAAGTTCATATTGCAGACTACTCGGATTCAGAGGTTGAAGCCAATCCCAGGTTCCAACCGGAGCATTCTGACACGGAGGAAGATTTGAGACCGCAATATTATGCAGCTCCGAGGCGTCGAATAGGACCTCCTCATAGGGAGCAGGGGGAATTTAAGGTGAAAATAGATATACCTTTTTTTTATGGCCGCCTACACATCGAAGACTATCTTGATTGGGAACGAGCAGTTGAGACCTTTTTTGAATATATGGAAATCTCTCCGGAAAAGCAAGTCAAATATGTAGCGTGCCGATTGAAGGGGGGAGCGAGTGCGTGATGGCTACAACTTTTACAGACCAGAAGGCGAGAAGGCCGAGGACCCGTGAGAAGCTGGTTTCGGATGAAGCAGTTATTGAGGGGTCACTTCCTACCCACTGATTACGAACAGATGTTATACCTCAAATACCAGCATTGTACACAAGCAGCGAGGAGTGTGAGTGATTACACAGAAGAATTCTATCGCCTAAGTGCTCGTAATAATCTCCATGAGTCGGAGAATCAACTTGTAGCAAGATACATCGGAGGCCTTAAAGATCAGATTCAAGACAAGTTAGAACTCAACTCGGTGTGGTCATTATCCCAAGCCGTTAATTTTGCTTTGAAAGCTGAATCTCAACTGCAACGGCATTCCAAGAGCTACTCCAGTAGGCGACAGTTCCCTCATGAAACTAGTATGGAGATTTCGAAGCCCCCACCGCCTCAGGCCAAGTTGCAATCCGGCCCCATTCCCACGTCCAGCAATATTCCTGTTGAAAACAGAGTGCCTGCAAGGATGAAGGCCCCGTTGAAGGAGAACCCGTATAGCAAGCCTACGACATTGAAGTGTTTTAGATGTTTTCAACCCGGCCACAAATCCAATGAATGTCCCAATCGGCAACAGATTCAAATCCTTGAGGGAGAGCAAGTAGATGAAGGAAAGAGTAATGAAGATCACATCGACGATGGGGAGTCAGCCGAAGACATTCACGGCGACGAGGGGGATCCGGTCATATGCATTCTTGAGAAATTGTTATTGGCACCAAGACAATCGCAACCTTCACAACGAAATGCCTTGTTTCGATCTAGTTGCACGATACAAGGAAAAGTTTGCGAACTCCTTATCGATAGTGGGTGCACCGAGAATGTAATTTCTCGCTCCGTCGTACAGGCTTTGCAACTGAAGACTACGAAGAAGTCACAACCTTACAAAATTAGTTGGGTGAAACGTGGAGTGGAGATAACAGTTGCCGAAGCATGTCGGGTAACCTTTTCTATAGGCAAACATTATGTGTGCGAAGTCAATTGTGACGTCCTAGAAATAGACGTTTGCCATCTCATCCTGGGTCGGCCATGGCAATTTGATGCCTATGCAATATACGACTGTCAAGCCAATGTCTATTCATTTGAGTGGAAGGGCAGGAAACTGTGGTTGTTACCAAAAACACATAATGTCACGGGCAAACCCCTCTCCGAACGAGCTGCTGCATACATAGTGTCAGGACATTTATTATTGCAGGAAGCTAACAATAAAGCTCCTCTTTTGGCTCTAATAGCCACGGACAAGTCCTATTCTACTGCCAAGCCTTCACTACCAGAACAAGTGCAGCAACTATTAGAGGAGTTCGCCGATGTTGGACCCAGCGAATTACCCGCCGTGCTGCCCCCACTTCGCAACATTCAACACCAAATTGATCTTATACCGGGAGCCACTCTACCCAACTTACCTTACTACCGCATGAGCCCGAAAGAGCATTTGATTTTACAGGAAATTGTGGAAGACTTGCTCAAACGGCAGTTGATTCAACATAGCCTCAGTCCTTGTGCGGTACCGGCACTTCTTGTCCCGAAAAAAGATGGGCAGTGGCGAATGTGTATTGATAGCAGGGCTATCAATAAAATCACAACTAAATACCGTTTCCCTATTCCGAGAGTTTCCGACCTCCTGGACAAATTGCAAGGTGTTGTTATTTTTTCTAAACTTGACTTGCGAAGTGGCTATCATCAGGTTCGCATAAGGCCCGGCGACGAATGGAAGACTGCGTTCAAAACGCGGGAAGGACTTTATGAGTGGAAAGTCATGCCCTTTGGATTATGCAACGCGCCGTCCACGTTTATGGGGCTCATGAGTGAAGTACTCCAACCTTTCTCGGGTAAATTCTGCATCTCTTATTTTGATGATATCTTAGTCTATAGCACCTCACTTGAGGAACACATATGGCATTTGACACAACTATTTCAAGTTCTGAGAAGCAATAAGTTGTATTTGAACTTGCCCAAGTGTGAGTTCGCAACGACGACCGTCTATTTCTTGGGGTTCGTTGTTTCTCGGGAAGGAGTCCAAGTGGATCCCCACAAGGTCTCGGCTGTCCAGGAGTGGCCCGTACCTCATTCGTTATCGGACATTCGTAGCTTTCACGGTTTGGCAAATTTCTATAGGCGCTTCATAAAGGGCTTTAGTGTGATAATGGCACCTATACGGATGTTTTGAAGGGACATTCTTTTACTTGGTCAGCCCGGCAACAACACAGTTTCGAAAATGTGAAAGCAGCCTTGAGTTCGGCCCCCGTTTTGTCCCTGCCAAATTTTGAAAAACCGTTTCAAGTTGATACAGATGCATCGGGCACAAGAATTGGAGCTGTTTTGTACCAAGAAGACCAGCCAATTGAATATTTTAGCGAGAAATTAAGTCCATCTCGGCAGAAATGGACAGTGTATGAGCAAGAGCTATACGCCGTCGTGAGGGCGTTAAAGCAGTGGGAACACTACCTCCTCCACCAAGACTTTGTATTGTGCAGCGATCACCAATCTCTACAGTTTCTAAATAGTCAGAAGACCATCAGTAGGATGCATGCACGATGGGTGATATTCCTTCAAAGGTTCAGTTTTGTAATACGCCACAAGACCGGGAAGATGAATAGGGTGGCTGACGCCCTTAGCCAGAGGGCGGCTTTACTCGCCCAGCTGCAAACCGAGGTCACAGGATTGGAGGAAATGAAGTCTTTATATGATTCTGATGCTGACTTTGTTATGCATTGGACAAATTGCCACACAGGAACACCGGAGGAGGACTATTCTCTCAGACATGGATTTCTTTTTAAAGGGAATTCTTTGTGTATTCCTTCATCCTCATGGCGACATCAACTCATAAAGGAGATTCATTGCAATGGCCTGGCAGCACATGTGGGCCGAGACAGAACCCTCCAACAGCTGCAAATTCGGTTTTTTTGGCCACACATGAAACGAGATGTGTCTCGATTTATAGAACGTTGTGCGCTATGTCAAACTTATAAAGGAACTGCTCAAAATACAGGTTTGTATATGCCGTTACCTATGCCCGACTCAATATGGGAGGATTTGAGTCTTGATTTTGTGTTAGGGCTGCCGAGAACAAAAAGAGGGTCCGACTCGATAATGATGGTTGTGGATAGGTTCTCAAAGATGGCACACTTCATTCCCTGTAAGAAAACTTCTGATGCTCTCAATATTGCTAATTTTTTTTTTAAAGAAGTAGTCCGTTTGCATGGAATACCCCGCAGCTTGACCTCCGATAGAGATGTTAAATTTATTAGCCACTTTTGGCGAGAACTATGGAAGAGGTTCCAAACCGACTTGAAGCTTAGCTCTGCCTATCATCCCCAAACCGACGGGCAGACGGAAGTCGTCAATCGGACTCTAGCTAGTATGCTCAGGTGCTTAGTTCAAGACAACCCAAAGCATTGGGAGGAGGTTTTGGGACAAGCTGAGTTTGCCTTTAATTCCATGCCAAATCGTTCTACAGGCCGGTGCCCCTTCAGCATTGTATATACAAAAATGCCAAACCATATTGTGGACTTAGCTATAATTCCTAAATGCAAAAGCACAGCTGCCTCTCAAACTGCCGCCCAGTTTTCGGATGTTATAAAAACTGTGCAGGAAAAACTATCTGAAAGCAATGCAAAGTATAAAGCCACTAAGGATAAACATCGCAGGCATGTGGAGTTCAAACCAGGAGAATTAGTCATGCTGCGATATCGCCGAGACCGTTTCCCTTCAGGTCCTTGCCCGAAATTAAATCCAAAGAAGTTTGGTCCTTTTCCGGTGCTACGAAAGATCAACGACAACGCATATATTATCGATCTACCTAAAGACATCCAAACCTCTTCTACCTTCAATGTTGCAGATATCTATCCCTACTACCCGCCGGATTCATTGCAACACACAACCATCTCATCGGAGATGAGCTCGTCTGAAGCAGGGGAGACCTGATGCGGGCTACAATCCACGTGGAATACACGTTTAGAAGATGCCGAGCACTAGCTTATTACTCCACTACCTTATAACTGTTTTATTCCTTTTCTGCTTTAGCCGTACCTTTCTAATATTTTAGATGTTTTGCTATTTCTGTTATTAGAATTACAGAGAGCATATATCAGATGGTGATACAGGAAAAGAAGGACATAGAGGAAAATATATGCAAAAGTTATCTTGCTTCTAAAACCTATTCGTTTCCTGTTCCATTGCCTGTTCTTCTTGTGGCTAGTCTCTGTTTTGCAGGTAAGGCGCTGCATCAACAAGAATCACAAATCAGATGAAAAAGCTAACCACCTTTACAATCCGTGGGAGCCAAATGCATATTTAGGGCTTGCAGGAATATGAGGTCATCAGAATAGAGCAAATCAGCCCGTTAAAATCTAGTAAAACAGAACAAAGAATCTAGTGCATTATCCCACAGGAATGGAAAAGGCATGAAATCGAGTTGAGCCAGCCACACACATATCTAGAGCCTTCAGTTAGGAAAGCATAAAACAAAGCTAGTCGAAGGAATAGAAACGCCATGAAATAAAGTCTGTTGCATTTCCAGAGAAATAAAGACATATATAGGAAAGCTAAAAAAACATAATCTTATGCTATAACCATCCTTGGATTGAAAAAATTCAGCCCAAATGTCTGGCTCAGCTAAGATTCTTCTATTACATTTGGGCATATTATCAAAGTTATAGTAAAGATAAATATGAATCATCTGAGGTAAATTTGTCTTTCCACGTGGCGAGATACATATTATATCTTATATCTAATATTGAATGTGAATATTACCTCATCATCAATAAAAACTTCAATAAATAGACGATGATGTCTATTTTGAGAATGTGAATATGATGCACAACAAATTTGCAAGAACTATCTTACTCCATGAAATAGAAACAAATTTACTAAGCATCAGTGAAATTCCACACTAAAAGTGAGTATTGAATACACTTACATCAACAATTCAAAAAGTCAAGCACGGCGTTTGCTCAAACGCCATGAATTCGGTTCATGGTATCTATCATAGAGTGGCTCGATTCGCTCTTGACGCTTTCGCTTGCTCATCTTTGTTGGATCTGAAGATTTATAAAACCTAGGTGCAAGTTCTACAAGCCATTTGGGATCAATAACGGTAACTTCGCGCATGTACTCCTTTGTTGTCATGACAAGCTCATGATATATGACCCAATCTGGCTGCCTTTGAAAGATAGCACTGCTGGGATGAATGTAGACTGGTTGGTTCTCCACTATGGTTCTGTAACCTTCTTGAGGATCTTTTCTTGCAGCATGAAAGAAGAATCCGGCAGTAATAGCCTTCCTTATCTTTGTGAAGTTTTTACCGGCACTGACAACATCCAGTTTGTACCTGTAGATCAACAAGAAATCAGATGCAATGACACAATATTGAGATTTTGTAAATAAGTTCTAAATTTGGAGGAGTGTTAATTATTGAATCATGTCAACAAGACCCGTAGACAGACTAGCATATGACAGTTGCAGAGCCAAACAATTCTCTGCAAGGTCGCATAGTTAGGATTTGTTTAAGGGGTTGCGATTCTAAAAAAATAATAGTAAAATTATTGCTGGAAATTTTGATTTTTGAGAGCAACTAGTATTACAAACTTTTTCCTATTTAAAAAATCGGATAACTTATCAGAAATGGTTGCAAAAAGCTGTTTTTGATAAACAATAATTTTAAAAATAGCAATAAAATTGTAGTAAAAAAGAATTGCGGCAACTATGAAAAAATTACCCTAAACAAACTCTTTTTTTTTTTTTTTGCGTGTGTGCATTTGCATTACTTTAAAAAGAATTATGGCAACATATGCATCTACCTGAACTTAAATTCTAAAGCAACCAAAAAATAGGAAGCAATCCATTCGACGCATTAAAAAAACAATAAGAAAGTAATCCAATAAGAAAATCAAACATATAAAAGCAGTTACGATTGCAAAACATAATCAGAATTTCTTAATGCAGAAAGCAAGAATTCTTGGGGGTAAAAAAGGATGTTCATCAAATCCATACCTATCCATAATAGTGAGGAGTTGCTTTCTAACATCCTGAGCCTTCCTAAGGGAACGGGACTGTATGAAGTTCTCAAAACACCAAGGGCCAGAAAATTTTTTAGCTTTCCAAGCCTCATAAACAGCAAGCAAAGTTAAGTGGTCTCCTTCTGGCTGGAAAAACTTGGCTCGCTTTTGATCTGCTTGGGCTTGCTTCTCTCTTGGCCTGTAGAAAATATTCCCAGTCTGAATCATAGCAATGATGGTCAGGATTTCATCACTGCATCCAAGGTCCACACTAGCAAGTAGCATCTTAGACAATGGTGGATCCAATGGGAACTCTGCCATTTTTCTCCCTAGTTTAGTTAAAAGTCCCTCTTCATCTAAAGCTCCTAGACTGTACAACTGTTCCATGGCAGATATAAGGGCCTGCGGCGATGGAGGATCCATAAAATCAAAATATAAGAGATCATTTATTCCCATAGCCTTCATATTCAATGTTGTTGTCCCAAGATTAATCCTCTGAATTTCTGGAATTGTGGTAGGTGACATTTCATTGCGATAGGCACTCTCTGTGTAGAGACGATAACACTTACCTGGGCCAGTACGCCCTGCACGACCAGCTCTTTGCTTAGCTGATGCTTGAGATATAGGAGTGATGACCAAGGAATCAAGCCCTTGTTTAGGGTTGTACACATTTTGCTTAGCAAAGCCAGGGTCAATGACATAAAATATTCCATCAATTGTCAATGAAGCCTCCGCAATATTAGTAGCTACAACAACTTTTCTCTTACCAAGAGGAGCAGGCTCAAAAATCCTAGATTGCATTTCACTGGGAAGAGCACTATACACAGGCAAGATAATCAGTTCCGGGACATTCTTACCCAGACCTTTCATTCTCTCATAAAGAGATTGACAAGCATGATCAATCTCTTCTTGACCAGTCAAGAAAAGAAGAATGTCTCCTTCAGGTTCTGTTAAGTGAATCTGCAAAACTGTGATCAGTGATGCATCTAGATAATCACTTTCTGGCTGTTTTGTATAGAGTATCTCAACAGGAAATGTTCTTCCAGGAATTGTGAAGATATTACAGTTGAAGAAATACCCAGAGAACTTCTCTGCATCTAGTGTGGCTGAAGTGACAATAAACCGAAGTTCAGGCCTTCGTTTCACAAGCAGTTTTAGTAAACCAAAGAGCAAATCTGTGTAGATTGTTCTCTCATGAGCTTCATCGAGCATGATAACAGAATACTGTGAAAGGTTTTCATCAACCAATATTTCCCTCAGAAGCATGCCCTCTGTCATATATTTTATCACAGTTTCTGGCCCAGTGCAATCCTCAAACCGAATAGAATAACCAACTTCTTCACCTAAACGACAACCAAACTCCTCAGCCACCCTTTTTGCAACTGACGTTGTCGCCACCCTACGGGGTTGTGTGCACCCAATCTTTCCTCTTGTAGTATAACCTGCCTCGGCCAGGTATTGAGTAACCTGTGTTGTCTTCCCAGAGCCAGTCTCACCAATGACAACCAATACCTGGTTATCATGAACAGATTGAATCAGTTCTTTCTTCAATTTGTAGATTGGAAGACTTTGCCTTTGATCTTGTATTGAAAGCTTTGATCTCTGGCCAAATGTCAAAGCTTTCCCATATGCATCTTTCTTCCATTCTGGCATGTCATAAGCAGACAATCCTACACCTCTCAGCTCCTGTGCAAGGTGCCTCTCCCCTGTCTCCGGCATTGGGTCTTCCCACGGTCGATTCAGATCCTTTGGGATGGAATCAAGCATAGTTCTCTGCTGCTGATCACGAACTTCTCTCCGCTCCTTGATGAGAGCAGACTGAAGAGCCGCTGCCCTGCTTAAAGAACCCTCTGGATTTTTGAAGATCTTTACAGGAGACATGTCAATGGAAAACCGACTCTGGCCTTGCAAAAATGCAGGTTCGTCTTCATTGAGTTCAATCTCAAGTTCTTCTTCAGCACGTTCTTCCTGATACAAAAGTCCATCCCCCTCTTCATCAAACGTTGGATATTCACGCACATCCAGAACACCAGCTGCAATCAGCTGCTTCGCTTCCCACTTCTCAGGCGAGCTCATTCTTTTCAATGGTCTCCTGGATGATGAATTATTATCATCCTCAACAATGGTAATGCCTGAAAGACCTTTCCTTACAATAGGTGTACTGTTCCCACTAGAGGGGTTGGTCCTTAAAGCATCATCCTCTGTGCTCTTCCTTAAGCGCAGGAGATCCTTCCCGGTGTTTTGATCCACATCCCTCATGGATAGACTAAGCTTTTTCCCAGAAACTGAGATCACCTTAACATAGACATCCTGACCATGCTTCACCTCTTCATTTGCATTGGCGACTCCTCTATTTGCAATCTGTGAAACATGAACAAGTCCCTCCTTCCCGCTGAAATCAGATAATTCAACAAAGCACCCGTTGTCCATCAGGCGCAATACCTTCCCCTTGTAAACCTGATAGAGCTCCGGTTCATCAAAATTCCTTCCACCACTAGAACGGGTTCTCTCATGCCTCGTGCCATCATCACGTTCGTGACTATAAGCTCTATGGTTGCTGTAATCATCTCTTCTATTACTCCTACCACCATCACTGACTCGATCGTACCTGTACTCACGGTCGCAAACTTCGGCCGCATATTTCTTCTTCGAGGGTAATATTGAATGTATGATGGCGAGAAGGGTTCGTAGTAAGTAATTGGGCATCTCCCCTCCTTTTTCTTTCACCTTGGCGTCGAATTCTTCGACGGATTTGGCGTTCAGGCCAAGTTCGGTGATGAAGTCGGCCAGAATTTTATCGCCGCACCCCAGATGGCTTTCAAGCTCTGTTCGCACCTTCGAAACGATGGAGAAATACTCCAGCTTCTTAATGCCGTCTTCGGCCTCGGCCGCCATTGCCGCCGGTATACGGTTCAATTAGGTTTTAAGACGATGCAGAGGAACGAGTTTTGCGACGAGAACGATGAGGGAAATTATGCTGTGCGGACTCCAGAGGTAGTTGTCCTTCCAGACTCAAATTAAATTAAATTAGGACGCGTGCATTTATTAAGACCCCAAAAGACCCCATCATCTGATCCTGATCAGCTAAAAAAATTTTAAAATATCAGTAGTCCATTCATTTTTTTTATATTTAAAAAAAATCATAAAAGTTGTTAAATATTTACATGTTGAGAAAAAAATGAGAAACATATGATGAAGATGAAAATTGATTTGAAGTCTTTATATTCTTTGCAGAATCATTGAAAACAAGAAAAAATTTAATAATAAGGTGTATTTTACTTACCTAATAATTTCTTTTCAATATATATTATGAGGTAATATACGTTTTGTTGAGCTTAGTTTTTCAACAAAGAAATTTTATTGTAAAGGCAAATACAACAAAACTGTGTTCACCTTCAAGGCATATCAAGTTCTCGAACAAGCTCTAACACTTCAATGAGAAATTTATAAACTTGACAGTAATGTTTTATGTGTTTTCGTGATGGTTCACATACATTCAACTAGAATGTATTCTTTAAAAATTTATATATCAAATGCCGTGAAAATCCATGCTTCTCTCCGATGTAATTATTATGCATTTTTTCTCTTTCATTTATGTGATGTCTTATTCATTTTGATGCTATATACTGATATGTACCATGTGCGCTGTTGTGTACTGCTATGTATTGCTGTGTATTATTAATAGCAATGAACTTTTTGTGACGAACATCTTGCATTCCTATGAAATTCGAAAATTTTCTTGCAAAAGTTAATTCAACAAATCTAAATTTTCATCAAACAAAAAGAAGATATGTGTATTCATTTGTTAGCCTAATTCTACATCACACATTAATTTTGCAATTCGTCCCCTACAAATTCTTCATTTATTATCTTTTGGTTTTAAGACGTTCTTTTAGATATACCCTTCTCTATAGTACGAATGAAGAAATGTATGATTGTCTCCATTTCATTATTCAAAGTAAGATTGCCAATAGTATGTGTTGTTTGCAAATGCAGAAAACGTTTCATTTAAAGCTATATATTTCCTTATAATTATCATAACCTTGTCGTTATGTTGATATTTGCGTTTCAGCACTTAACGGATGACATTGAGAAACATTGCAACATTGAGATAGCTGCTCAGGTTTCCCGGATCTCATCTGGCCAAGCAGGTATAAGATCATCTAAGCTGTTTTTATTTCTGCCAATTTTGGGTATTGGACATGCCAATGATGAATGGTTGAGAATAAGATGTGTTTTCCGCTAGTATGATTTTCCTTGGACTGGTTCACCTAGCTAGTTGTCAGTGGTACATAGCGGCACACAGCGGTGCACAACAGTACACAATATCAAAATGAACAAAATATCACATAAATGAAAGAGAAAAAATACATAATAATTACATTTGAGAGAATAAATGAACGTCAAAAAAATTGTCACTTTACATAAAATTTTACATAGTTGATTTACAGAAGCATGCGTTTTTGCGGCATTCGACATATAACTTTTTTAAGAATACATTCTAAGTGAATGTGTGTGAAACATCACAAAAAATACGTAAATCATTGCTGCCCAATTTATAAATTCCTCGTTGAAGTATTTGGGCTTGTTTGAGAACTTGATATGTCTTGAAGGTGAACACAATTCTGTTGTATTTGACTTTACGGCATATTTCTCTGTTGAAAAAAATAAGCTCAGCAAAACATATATTGTCTTATAATATACATTGAAAAAAAAAATTATTAACACCTTACTCTTAAGCTTTTTCTTCTTTTCCAATGGCTCTGCAGAGAATGTGAAGTCCTCCAAACCAATCTCCATATTCATCGTCTATTTCTCTTTTTTTTCTCAACAGACATCAAAAATTTTATTCCGCAAAAACCCTAAATATTTGAGAGCTTTTATGGGTTTCTTTTTTAAAAACATAAAAAATGAGTGAGCTGCCGCGATTTCAAAATTTTCATAGTTTGGCTGGATCGGTTCGTCGGGTCTTAAGAAATATACGTGTTTTAATTTAATTGGAGTTCGGAAGTAGAGCTACGTCCGGAGTCCGCATAGAATAATTTCCCGAACGATGAAGAGTCTTGTGAAATATAACATTGCTGACCCATTTTCTTTTTTATATATTTTTTAATTACAATATAGTTTTATATAGCAATTTTAATTATATGTACAGTAATTATATAAGAAAAAGAGCAATATGCACTTTTTTTTCAATAAAATATATTCAAAAGTTTCTCAATCATCCAATATTTAAGAGAGATTGTGACATTAATTTATCATTTAAGAAGACCCAGGCTTCGTTTAGGACGGTTTTCTTACTGCTTCTTAAAGCAACAGTAAGAAATTCATCCCAAACATAGTCTTAGTAGTGTTGAGAGCAAACTATCACTTGTGTGAAAAGGTCCCCAGAAGAGTTCTTTTACAAGCTACCATCATATATAATTATGTTACATAGAAAAAAATGAAGGGATAATTATTGATATCCAACAAGATAGTGATGAGCATTTCAAACATGTATATTTTTCTTTGGTTATTTCTATTCTGGGATTTGGGCATGCCTTATAATATTAAGTGTAGATTGAACATTTTTGAATTCATACTACTAAGAAACTTTGCTTGTGATGGCACACAAGTTGCCAATACTCTCTAATATGTGATATTTATAATTGTTAACTTAGAAAATAATAAGTCGTGACTATATTTTATCGATCAGTAGGTTTAGGAAATCAATAGGCACTTTGGAGGACTTGGTGTTTGTTGTTGATAGACACAACAACATCACTAATGCTTTATCAATGATTCCTTAGGAGGCACGCCATAGAGTTTGCACCCTTCATATAGTAATGAATGTCATGACAAAATTCAAAACCGATAGTTATCATGAGGAGTGTAACTTGGTTTCCAAGGCTTACAAAATAGTTGAGTTCATTGGGCACTTCGACAAAATGCATGCTAAGAATCCATCAATAGAAATATTTTGAGAATGAAGTTTCCCTTAAGCAATGAGCTTGCGCTTTTTTTTCTTGAAAATTGATACGAAGTTAATGATATATAATGTTTCTAAAATATTCGGCAATGTCACCAAGAATGCACACTCCCATCCATTGACTACATTATTAGAGTTTTTTAGGTACATAGTGTAAAAATGATTCTTTAATACATGTAAAATTTCAATGATTATAAAAACAATTTTAGCCAAGGAAATCAAAAAAGCATTAGGGGAACTCTTTAATATGGCTTAAAGCATGATCGTCTATCCCATTAGTTAGTTTCAATTACATATGCTTAATGGTGATGTTAATTTATAGGAAATGACATATTATGCTCAATGCAAATATAAAAGAGAGTGCAATTTTTTACATGTCAGAACAACTTCAGTGTCATGTTATGCTTAATGCAAATGCAATGCAATAACAATTGAATTCTACATAATGCATGAAATGCCTGCATAAAGCCACATTGCATGTATAATAGTATACTTACTAAACTTTTTCTATTTCATCTTAAATTTCAAAATGGCATTCACATGAACATTTTAAGACTTTTACATAACTATTGTAATTGCTAGAAAAAGTCTCAATTGAAATATATATTCAGAAATCTACGTAGGAAAACCAACTGGTGGAAATTTACTTTCTTATAGTCGAAACATTCAGGACAGAATATACGTCAACATATAAAAAGTTATACAATAAAAATTTTATAAAACTTAAGAAAAATACATTTTAATCCATAACTTCTTTATAAAACAACAGAAATAAAAATTAGAGATAGGAATTCAGAAGCTTGCCTCATGCTCTACAATTTTCCAACCCAACAATCAGATCCTAAGCCTTACCCTCCAAAACATCTCTCTTTATTTTTCTTTCCTCTTCTCTCTTCCCCTTCTCTTCTCTTCTTCGGCAAGGTGGCTAGGGGAATTAAATGGAAAAATGATTTTAGATATTTTAACATTATATTTCCACTATTTTGACCTAACACCATGATGTTCACATTCAGAGTGTCGCACTGCCCCCAGAGAATCTTCTAGATGCTCCCAAAATATCCTCACTTGAGATTCGGCATTGCGGCGCTATCTCGGTGTTGTAATGCAGTCCCAAAACCTATTTTTTATCCAAAAACTAGAAGCTTAAAGCCACGGCGATGGTAACCTTGGCGCTGAGGCATCCGCAGAGCAATTTTACAAATATGGGATTTTCACTTCCTAGACCCAAACCTTGACTCATTCAAGCCCCAATACAAAAATCTAAACCTTATAATTACATATTACATCAAACAAAATAAGTGTTTAATGTAATTAAGTTTAATTATCTATTTTTTTATGGCGGGTGTTATATTCTCCCCTCCTTATAAAAAATATCATTCTCGTCATTCAATCAAAACAGATCTAGATACAATTGCCTTATCTCATCTTTTTTCTCCCACGTGGCTTCACTTTTTGACATATGCTTTCACTGAACTTTGACCATCAAATTCTATTTATTTCTTAACTGCTTAACATCAAAAGCTTGAATATGCTCATATTCTTCCCTATAGATTAGATTAGGTTGTACCTACACCTCAGCTCCATGGACTCTATGGTCTACATATGATACCCATTTCCTCAATACTGACATATTAAATACATTCTGGATATCAGACATATGGTTTAACAAAAATAGTTTGTAAGTAAATTTTCCAACCTTTTCAATCACTTCTTTTTTTAAAACTTTTTAATCACTTCAAACATTATATCTACCTTGGACTTAATTTGTTATCTTTTTCAATTTTGCTTATTTCTTTCATAGGACTCACCTTCAATTACAAAAAATCACCAATTTAAAATTCTATAGATTTATGCTTATGATCAAAATATTTCGTTGCCTGTCTTAAGATGCTTCTAATCTCTTTCTGATCAATCTAATTTTCTTAATAGCATTATTAACTTGCTCAGAACCTATCAGCCCTCTTTCTCCTACCTCAGCCCAAGACAACAATGTTTTACACTTTCTCCAATATAGAGCCTCATACAGAACTATACCGATACTTGTCTGGAAGCTATTATTATAAGCAAGTTCAATTAGAGGTCTATGGTTTTTCCAGCTTCCATCAAAATCTAGAACACACAGTCTTAATAGATCTTTCAAAATCTAAATAACTCTTTCAAACTGTCCATCTATTAGGGATGATAGGTCATACTTAAATTCATCTTTATCCCCAAACATTCCTAAATAGACTTCTAGAGCTTCAAGGTAAATCTACCATCACGATTAGAAATAATAACTTTGGGAATTCCATGCAGTTTGATGATCTCCTTTAGATACAGTTGGACTAGCTTATCTAAAGAATCAAATTGCCTCATGTTTGATTAAAAAAATATAGTTTTGAAAAGTGTTTTAATTTTCTTTGGGAAAGTTAAATTTCTGGAATTTTGAGTTTATAATCAAACACTTATTATGAATAATATATCACCTCGAAAGGTGAACATATCGTTCCCTAATAGGTTCAGATTATAATTGTTCGAATTTATCTGATTATCGTAGTCAAACTCAAGGAGAAATAATATATGATCCCTAAGAATCAAAATAGTGTTTAATCCATTGTTTAACTATAATAATTCAGATAAGAAATCATTAATTTTATAATTAAAATTACGATTGTAATTGATATATCTATCCAGAGAAAGAAGATATCAATCACTATCGATAGTTTAAATATGACGATAATGATCATTATGTTTGAATTTTTCAAAGATAATTAATTAAGGGTTTTGAAAAAGCTTGATTTTGAAATTAGGTCTGGATTTCTAAATCTCCTACGAGCGCAAGCCCTCGTAGTTAATTACATCGTAGGAAACCAGAAAATTTCCTACGAATACTCTCGATTAAAATAGCGATACGAATTTCATTTAAGATTTTCAAAGCTTGATATCAAGGAGGTTAAGGATTGGGATTTCAAGTGGGAATGGTTCAAGGTTGAGCACTTATTTCTGGAGTCAAAGGAGAAGAGTAGGAAGTGTTTTGAGATTCTGAATTACTTCAGAAACACCCCAACCTATCCTAAGTGTTGGGCTTGAATTAGATTGAAAGATATTTAACGTTTAAGTGATCAATTTTATTAGAAAGTGGGAATTAGATTCCCGAAAGATTGAGGTCTTAAGATTGAAGACATGCCTCAGAACTTAAGTCTAAAATGGGTACTGAGAATCAGTGACCCGGATCCTAGCTAATGCAATGCAATCTGGACTTACCCCGGCCTGGATTGGGGAGCCAGCTAAACCACCTAAACGCTTTTAAAAACCATGAGTCAAAGTCTTTATGAAAGAGTGATTAAGGATATTGATTAAGATTGGTTTAAAGAATTGGGGTCGACATCTAGAGCAAATCCTAATTGACCCCTTAACATATGTTGGGTTAAATGTCTAAGCTAGAAATGCAATTAAAATTTAGACTCAAATTTTAATTTGTATCTAATGCAATGCATGCTAGTTGACTCGATAAAATGCTTAAATCAATATGAAGCAGTTTTAAAATAGGCTTAAAAATAGGTTTTATCCTAGAGATTGCACAACATCCCCTTGGACAGAACTGCACCCTAATAGATTATGTGGTCTGCCAGAACCCGCAGGCGGGGAGGTGCCTAACACGGATGAGAAAAGTCAATATGTATGCATGAAAAACTCCCGGCGAGTCCGGGCTTACTTCTTAAGAGCGTTAGAGTTTCTATCTGAGCTTAAAAATTTTAATTTTGTTTAAATAGAAAAGGTTAATGACCGTACCCTCACGAGCCTCTGATCGGGTTCCAGGCTAAATCAAAATCGACATGCAATAGCGCTAAATAAACTATTAAAAACATGCGGGTCCTTAATCGCAACCAACATCAAGTAATCAAATCAATATTTAATTAAATTAATTAAATAAATGCTCAAACTGAAAGTCCATAGGCAAGTGCCCTTAATAATACAACCCAGGGTCTGCAGTAAAGTAAAGTGGCCGGGTACCACTGACTACAACCCGGATTCTACTCCTAAGACTCAAGTGACTTTGAGATTTGAGATTCTTCTTTTTCTTCACTTCTTCATCTTCTAGGAACTCCTTGGATCGTCGGGTTTGGATATCCAAATGAAAAGAAACTCCCCCTGAATAGGGGTGTTATCTTTTCTCTTTGGATATTTAGAATTCATCCTAATTTGGATCTCCAAATGGATAGGAACTCTCCCCTAAGGGATGTTCCTTCCTCTTTGGATTCAAAATTGGATGTTTAAACATCTCAATCTCAAATCACTTTAAATTTACAACTCAAATATCATCTCAAATTACATTAATTAAAATTAAAATCTTGACTCAACAACCTGCAGGGTTATCATAATAATCAACAGTTTATATTTGACATCCCAAGCAGTTGATATATTAAAATTTAAATACTCAAACCAGCCACACTTGGCCATGCTCTTTTTGATTTAAAGGGGGACTTAAGCAATTTTCTGGAGCACCTGTGCAATTTAATAATTATAATTTTGCCCCCTTTAATTTATGCCCTGTATGAGCATGGCCACCTGCATAAGATTGAATTAGTACAAATCGTTCCTAGCCTAGGGGTAGATCTAATCGTACAATCAATCACATCACAGAGTGCATTAAATAAATAAACAATCACATCAATTCTACTACTAGCAAACAGCATGCAGTAAAAGCTCGAAAACCCGGTACACAGCAGAAAAGTAAACACCGGCCTAGCCTAAGACTAGAGTTGGTTGTCCTAGCAAATCATCTAAAGTGTGTGAGGTAGGCTGTGTGGCTTTGATGTGTCCTAAATAGGATGATTTGATTGAAGTTGTTTAAAGTTCTAGTTGGTTGAAGGCTTAAGGGAAGATTTAATTTGAATTTAAATATTAATGACTTGAAATTAATTTTAAATTTGATTTTAATTGTTTGTTGGATATCACCTTTGTTTCACACCGAGGCCGTGAAGTTTATTTCACCTTCCTTGGGGCTAATTTAATAGCCTCGTAGGCCTGGGTTACCCAGTGGTACCCGATATAATTAAATGATTTGAGTTTGATTGAGATTTAAAGGTTGATTAATTTTAATTAGAATTAGTTGGTTGCTGGTTTTAAGTTCAAATTAATGTTTTCTGGAATTTTGAATGATTTATTGAATTTTGGAATTTTCTGGATTATTTTATTCATTTAATTCAAGGGTCAAAAGTTGACTTTTTGATTTAAAGGGTTTTCTGGAAAGTTAATATTTTATTAAAATACTAGACATTAATACGATCAGTTAGACAGTAAGTACACTGAAATTGGATTTTTCTAGATTTTATTATGAAGGTTTGAAGTTTTGACTTGATTTTAAACTAGGTTTGACCAAGAGTTGACTTTTTTAAATTTGTTTGATTTCTGGAAACTTAATATTTTTAATAAATATTAGAGCTTAAGATGAGTCATATGCCTTTGAGTTTGCTCAATTTGGAGTTCATTTGAATTAGTTATGAATTTTTGAAGTTTTGAGTATTTAATGAATTATTAAAATTGTTTAATTAGAGACCATTTTTGTGATTTGGATCCAAATGATCTCCAAACTTCTTGAAATCAACTCCAAAGGTCAGGAATGACCTAAGGAGTGATCTCTAAGTGTTTGAGAAATTTTTGGAATTTTTAATTATTTTTTAATTAATTAAATTAATTAAATTTCAGATTTCAATTAAAATTAAATTAAACTTAATTTTGAAGTCCAGTCAAGGGGCTTCTATTTTTCATTGATCAAGGGTTCAATTCTGGTCAATTTGAGGTATTACTTGTAATTTTTGGATTTAAATTTGATTTATTATAATTTTTGGAAGGTTTTAAGGCTTAATTAAGGTTTAAACTTGATTAGGTTAATTAGGGGGCTTAATGATCTCAAAAGTCAGTGGGGAATTTTCCTAGGGCTGAGGGTGTCACTATGTTCAAATGGTTTGAGTTTCAAGTCAATTGGAATTATATCCTAATTATTTGAATTAATCTAAATTCTCTAAACAAAGTTCTTAATTATTGTCCTTAATGCCACTCGGTTTGAGTAGGTTCAAATCAAAGTCTCTAACCCTCAACACAACATATGCATGATAAATACACTCACAAACACAATCAATCTTAAATCTAAGAGAGCCTTAAACTAAGTGGTGTGTGTATGTCCTTAAACATGCATAGATTAATACTTAATTGAATATTCTTAATTAGACTAATGAATGATTAGATTATAATCATTCATTAGCACTCCCACATGACTTCTATTCAAATATGTTGATCTATGTTTAAAATTTCATAGTAGATCTCTCAACCTAAAATATTTAAGTATTTATGTATATATTTCAAAATAATTTCAAAGTATACTTAATCTATTTATAGGATTATATATAGATATAGGTTTTAAATTAAGCATACTTAAGATATGATTAGAGTGATTTTAATATCTAATTGAGAGACCTATTGATCTATTAAGATCATTTGAAAATAAGTTTCTTAATTTTCAAAATAATTGGTTTAATATTTAATTGGATACTAATTAAATATTAAAATAATCAAATAATTAAAAATAACTTTAAATTAATCAAATTTTGATCTCTGAAATTAGTTTCAAAATAAAGTACTCAATTTTCTGAAAATTTTGATATATTATACTAATTTTTCTGATTTAAAATGAATTTCTTATAAATTTTTGAAACTTAAATCAATTAAAAGGGATTTTTAAATAATTTTAAATTAATTAATGATTGAAATAATTTTAAAATTAGTTAATTTAAATCTTAAGAATTTTCTGAAAAAACTTTAAAATTATTTATATAGATATATATTAATTTTCAAAAACATTCAAATTATTAATCATTAATTAAATATTAATTAATAGTTAAATATTTAGTTAGTAGAAACATAAGATATAATTTAAATTAATTTAATTTCAAAATTAGGATAATTTAAAAGAAAATAATTAATTAATTATTTAATATTAATTAATTAAATCATTGAAAATTAATTGATTATTTATTAGAATATTTAAAATCATTTGAATAATTTTAAATAATTTAATATTGATTGAAATTTTAAAATCATTTAATATTTAACTAAAATTATGAAATATTTAATATTAATTAAAATATTAAACAATTTAATTATTAATAGATGTTATGAATAGTTTAATATTAATTAAAATAATAAACTATTTAACATTAATTCAAATATTAAATGATTTAATATTAATTAATCTTTTAAAATCAATTGATATTAAATAATGTCATAAAGTATTTAATATCAATCAAGAAAAATTAAAGAAATTAATTGTTAATTAAAGTTATAAATTATTTAGGATAATTAATATTTAAATATTAATCTTTAATAATTAATATCTAAAATAGAATATTTAATATTTTAAATATTAATTATTAATTTCTAATAATTAATATTTAAAATTAATATAATTTTAAGATTTAATTATAAAATTCGATTAATTATAATTTTAAATTAAGAAAATTTAATTTCCAAAAATATATTAATATATATTATACCTTATTATTTAAAATTAATATTTAATATATATATTTTAAAGAAAATAAAAAAATGATTTTAAAATAATTTTAAAATCATTTTTAAATAAAAACAGCGGCGGGAAGACACGTGGCGCGACGGGATTCGTGGATCTAAACCGCGCGGCGGCGCCAATGATTGGCGGCGGCGGTCAGACACGCGTCAGCCATCCGTCGCCTTACGCGGTTTCACTTATCCGCGTCAGCAGCCCTCGCCCGTCGTCCGATCCTCCGCGATAATGAATCGACGGCCTAGATTAAATCCCGCGGTCTGATCTCGCAGAGAAAGATCAGACGGCGGACATTAATCCCGCGGTTCTGGATCAACGGTCCAGATGCTGCCAAACGATAAAATTAAACGCGGGATCGAACTGGCGGTTAATCGGAGCAGCGGTATGGCTAAATCACGCCCGTTGATCAGGAGATCAACGGCTGCGATATAGCCCAATTCAACTGAGCGGCGAACCGAGCCCTTGAAACCATATTTGAGCTTGTTCTTTCGATCCGGTCAATCAAAACGGTTAAAATTTTAAACCTACATTCATGATACGAACAGAAACCATGTGGAGCTCTTTTTAAAGTTTAATATTCGCTTTAAACCAAACTATTTAACCTAGTGTAATCTAGACTAGGGTTAAAGATTTAAGCGAAACTAACCGTGGGATTTGGGTGTTTTTGAGTTCTCTGAACTTGTGGATTGTCCACGCTAATATTTGATGAAGAACTCACGAACTGGCGACGTCTGGATTGAGCCCTACGACCTCTTGGATGGAAAACGCTTGAACTCGCCGGAATTAGGTGGCCGGCGTGACTTGACCGGTTGATTTTGATCGGGAATGAGTGGAAGAGGAGTTTGGAGCTCAAGGAACTCTGGGGGTAGGACTGGAGGAGCTGGGAGAGTGAGAGAAGGCTTAGGTTGGAATGAGGGCTCCAAATGGGGTGTTACCCTATTCAAACAGTCCCAGACCATTTAGATGGCTGGGATCGACTGGGAGGGCTGCTAGGATCAAGACATCTGTCCCTAGGGTGGTTGGGAGCAGGAGAATCAAAGGACATTAAAGGACATCCCATGTGTAAAGGGATTGTCCTTGGCTAACCGACTTGGGACCACTTGGGCTACTTAAGCTCTAATTTAAGGCTTAATCTCAGCTTAAAAACCTTCCAGAAAGTCTTAAAGATTGCTGAAATGGTTTGGGTTAGCATTGATTAGCTTAAGGAGTTGATTTGACCAATCTCAAGAGACTTGTTGACTAGTTTGACTGGTCAACAGTCAACTTAATTGCCTAGGTGGCATGGAGGAGTCTTCAATGCTGATTGGATAAATTGGAAGAGGTTTAATGTTGTGTATTTGAAGTTTGAATGGATTAGATGAGTCTAGGGAGGGATTTGACCATATTTAAAGGTTTGACTAAGTCGAAATTCATAGCATTTGACTTATGATGTATTTAAATGAGTTTAGATCATGTATGAAATTGAAGTTAGGAATTTGATAGAGTTTGAATGAATTGATTCATTAAGAGTCATTAATTTGATCCAAATGAGTTAATTTTGACTAGAGTGGGACTCAGTTGACTAAGTCAACTGTTGACTGGGTCAATGGGTCCAGTCAAATCCAAATCATTGGGGAATGTGATCAAAGAAGTTTAATATGGTTTTGAATGCAATCAAGATTTGATTTAAAATGTAAAAGCTTAAGGGTTGATATGGTCAACCTAGGTTGACTTGGTCAACCAGGTTGACCCAGGATCAGGGGTTGAGCTTAACAGGTTTGAAATGATGAATGGGGTCTAATGGAGGTGGTTTCAGGGTTTACATGGGTGATATAGATCAAATGACCTGTTTAGGCTCTTAATGGGCCTAATGGGTCAACTAGGTTGACTTGGTCAACCAGGTTGACCCAGGGTCAGGGTTTGGGCTCAATCAGTTCATAATGATATTCTGAGTCTACTGGTGGTGGTCTCAAAGTCTGGGGAGGTTGTTTGATCAAAATGACCTATTTGGGCCCTTAATGGGCCTTTTAGGTCAACCCTGGTTGACTTGCTCAACCAGGTGGGTCCAGGGTCTGGAAATAGGCTCGACAGATTTGAAATGACATTTGGAGACCAATGGAGGTGGTCCCAGGGTCAGAGGAGGTCATTTGGTCAAAATGACCTGTTTTGACCCATAAAGGCCTGTTTGGTCAAACTAGGTTGACTTGGTCAACCAAGTTGACCCAGGGGCTGGAAGTGGGTCCAACAGGTTTGGTTTGACATTTGAAACTTGCTGGAGGTGGTTGCATTTGATTTGGAGCTCATTTGACCAAAGGGACTATTCATACCCTATAGGGGTATTTTGGTCATTTTGACCCCTGGTCAACTGGGGGTCAAATTGAGTCCAACAAAATGCAGTTTAATGTTCAATGGGTCATATTCAAGGGTCTGGAGGTGATTGGAGGCTTTGAAGAAAGCTCCAGGGTCAAAATCCACTGGGTGGTAGATCCAGTGGCATGGACTGTAAATATTTGAAGGTTTTATAGCCTTTGGATTTCAATTCAGTTTCTGGGGTTAGAGATCTCATAATGAGCTCAAATTTGGAGGGTTACCTCTAGAGACATGTCACATCAGTGTAGAACTGACAGATCTTGAATCAGAGGTCATTTGATAGGGTTTTGAAATGTTCAAAGATTTGCTGGAAAAGGCTTTCAGGATTTAGACCTTTGGCCTTGGGTTTGAATCTGAAAATCTGGTTTTGAATTAGATTTTGAGCTTGAATGATAGGATTTGAATTAAGTTTAGATTGAATTGAAATTTGGATTGATCTAGAAGAATCCTAGGGTTTAGAATAGGTCCTAGGGTCTAAATCAGCTTAAGGGAATCATGGGGTCTAGAATAGATCCTAGGGACTAGAATCTAGAATAGTCTTAGGATCTAGAAGAATCCTAAGCTCTAGATAGATTTAGGAGAATCCTAGGGTCTGAGAGGATCATATGATTTAGAGTCAGGTAGAATCCTAGGGTCTGGAATAGATCCTAGGGTCTGAAGTCTAGGAGAATCCTAAAATCTGGATTTGTCTTAAATTGTATTGATCTGGGGTCAGGATTGATTTGAAACTGGATTGATCTATGATCAGATTGATCCTAGGGTCAGAATTAAATCCTAAGGATTGGAATGATCCTAAGGTCTGGATTGGTCATACTGACCTCATACAAAAATGAGGTCAACACCTCATTGACAAGAAATGAGTAGACTTCATCAATCTATATATAACCACCCATACTACATTATGGTATTGCTTAGACTTGGGAAAGCCCACAACAAAATCCATAGTGATTTCTTCCCACTTTCATTCAAAAATAAGCAACGACTATTGATATATCATCGAAAAATTATCTTGATTGAGCACGAATCTTGAGGCAAAATCAAGTTGGAAGCTTCAAAAATTAAAATTGGGACCATCCAAACTCTGATTTCTACAAACTTATAGTCAAACTGAGCGTCTCGGAAACACGAGCCCAAAGACATCAAAATCTACCCAATCCGAGCCCAAATGAGTCCAAATCAAAGCCTCAAAGCACTTTTGGAAGGATCAAACCCCAATTTGGGTTACCAAATAGTCTCCAATCATGACATTTTTATAGTTGGATTGAGCAGCTCGACAATACAAATCCAACGAACCTGATATCATTACGACAGTCAAAGGTCCATTGAATGGTGCATGATCACAGGAATCAAGATCATCCGTCCATCCGAACCACTCCTGATTTACCCTTAATCTTCCACTTATTTACAAAGTCATGCCACTCAAGAATTCTATAAATAGAACCCTATTTCCTCTTAAAAAGGGGGATTGAAGCCAAGAGAGAAGAGAATGAAGAAAGCTCCAACCGCATAGCTCCTTCACGACCACCGCCGGAGTTCTACCGCACCACCGCCGGGTTCTTTTGCACCACTGTCGGACCACCTAGGGACGTCGGAGTTTTGTCAAACCACTATCAGACCATCTAAGGACGTCGAAGTGCCACCCGAAGCTGGAGTGCCCCCTGACGTTGAAGTGTCACTACCGGACTACCACCTGACACCGGAGTGCTGTCAGACCACCACCTGATGTTGGAGTGACTCTGGACTTTTGTAAGACTTTCAGTTAATATTTGTAATCTGGTCGTCTTCAAGGACGAGTTATACCATTGTACTTTACTCAAATTTTAGTGAAATCATTTTCAACTGGGCTAGACCCCGTGATTTTTTCCCTTTCCCAGGTTTTCCACGTAAAAAATATTGTGTTATCTGTGTATGAGCTAGATATTCATGCAACACTAAGACGTAAAATTATAACTCTATCACCGCGTATATTCTAGCCCATAACAGTTTGGTGCCATCTGTGGGAACACTATCCCACAATTCTAATTATTACTTCAATGGCCAACCGGCGTAGCAATCCCCACCAGGGAGCCTCTCGCTCCAACTCTCACCAGTCCAGGAATCAGTCCCTGAATAAGGCATGCCAGACATCTGTCTCTTTTCACCCTAGTGGGCAAAACCCTGCTATGGAAGATCGCATCCGAAAAATGGAGGAATCTCAGAAGGAGATCCTTCAACTCCTGCGAGGGGCCCGACAACCAATGCTAGCAGAGCAAGAGGAGGTTCGTCTTCCTCAAGATCCATCACTGGTCAGAGGTTTTCAACCCGAACATGTTTAGGCAGACATCCTTATCCCTCAATCAAGAGGTCATCCTCAAACACAACAAGACATTGACCTTACTAACACCGCTAGCTCTACCCATCATTTTCGCCCCAGTCAGGTAGTTCGCATTTTGTCAAATATTCCCGAGGACGTAGCCCAACCTCACATTGCTGACCTCCCGCACAATGTCCTACGCCATGAACTGAGGCGGTTAGTCCAAGAAGAATTTCCAAGCAGGGGTGGAAGACAATCTCTCCATCAGTGGGACTTCCAGGAGACCTCACCACTGGCCGAAGCCATCCTTCAACACCCCATTCCTGTAGGGTTCAAACTACCAAGCATTGATTCTTATGACGGGACATCCGACCCCTATGAGCACATCGATCATTACAAAATCATTATGCATATTCAGAGAGCCTTAAATGCGTTCCTCTGTCAAGTATTTCCTGCTACCCTTAAAGGGCATGCTCGAACATGATTTTACTTGCTTCCTACCAGAACCATCTCCAAGTTTGTCAAATTGGCCAAAGTATTTGTTGAACAATTTGTTGCCAATTGAAGGATGGTTAAAGATTCTTCCCATCTCTCAGGAATTTGACAGAATTCTACAGAGGCTCGACAAATTCCAGGGGTGGATCCTGAACTGCTTAGAAGAGTTTTTCTTTGAGGACTTCATCATGGACCTTTTTATTCAGCACTTATGCGAGATACAGTCCATTCCTATAATGATTTAATTTATCGTGTGGAGGCCCAGATCTCGACAAATGAGGCCATAAATGCTCATAAGAAGCAATTTGAGTAAATAATCGGGAAACATAAAAATGCACCGGGGATGGATGTTTCATCAACACAACAGAAGAAGCAAGAAAATTATAACTTTCCCCCTCAACCCTCACAGCAATGACGAGAGCCACGTCAAGAGAAGGAGTATACGCCGCTCAATGCCCCTTGAGTAAATATGTTGATGGCCATCCGATATCAAGAAAATATTAAGTGGCCTAATCCTTTGAAGCCAAACATAAGAAATCCAGATCAATACTGTCATTTCCACCGTAGTCGTGGATACCCTACTAAAGCTTGCAAACAACTCAAGGATGAGATTGAGAGGCTAATCCGACAAGAATATCTCCGATAATTCATCTAGAGCCCACCTACTCGAGATGATGCTGGGGGGCAAAATCAACAACAACAAAGACAACCATTGAATAATATTCAAATGGTTGGTGAGATCAAATGATCATATAATGTATGCATTTATGTTAGTAATAGTAGTCATCTTATTTCATTGTGTCTCTTTTATACGTAGGGTGTCGCTCTGATATCCCTAGTTTTTTTCTTCCAAGTCAAATATTGTGTTATTCTCGTACGTATGTTTTTAACATGGTGTAACACTTCTATCCCTAGGTTGTATTAGAAAGTCATTATATTATCTTACATAATATAGTAGTGTATTGTGCGCTCCATTTTATCTACTTCTTTAAGAAAATAAAAAAAATGATGATAATGAAAAACTACCGACGAATATAGTCTCTTTATCCATAATTTGAGAAACACGCAATTTTTATTGCGTCTTAATCACTAGATGGTCAATCCCAGAGGGATTAGATCTGACCTCTTCCACACAGGTTAACGTCATCGAGCAGGGCTCTGACATACAACCTTGGATAGGTCATATATCCTTGGTGGATTCTCTCAACCTCTTCCACACAGGTTAACATCATCGAGCAGTGCTCTGACATACAACCTCAGATGGGTCACACATTCTTGGTGGATTCTCTCTTTCATATAGGCTAACGTCATCAAGAAGCCCCCGACGATAAACTTCCTGACGTCGCTTGACTTCTGCCCATTGCGAGACTTTCGTCAAATTTTTATCCGACGCTGAACTTCTATCCGACACCGTACTTCTACCAGTCGTCGGATTTCTGCTCGACGTTGAGCTTCTACCCGTCGTCAGGCTTCTGCCCGTCGACGGACTTTCGCTGGAATTCTACCCGACGATGAGCTTCCTCCCGTTACTGGACTTCTGTCTGTCACGGGACTTTCATCGGTCTTGTGCCTGACCTCTAAGTGATGTCAGCCTTCTGCCCGACCTCCATGTGACGCCGGTCTTGCACCCGACTTTCGAGTGACGTCGGCCTTCTGCCCGTCACGGGACTTTCATCGGTCTTCTGCCCGACCTCCAAGTGATGTCGGCCTCCTGCTCGGCCTCCATGTGATGTCGGTTTTGCACCCAACTTCCAAGTGATGTCGGTCATCTGCCCGGCCTCTAAGTGACATCGGTCTTTTGCCCGACCTCCAAGTGATGTCGGCCTTCTACCCGGCCTCCATGTGACTCCGGTCTTGCACCCGACTTTTGAGTGACGTCGGCCTTCTGCCCGGCCTCCAAGTGACGTCTGTCTTCTGCCCGACCTCCAAGTGATGTCAGCCTTCTGCCCGGCCTCCATGTGATGCCGGTCTTGCACCCGACTTCTGAGTGACGTCGGCCTTCTGCCAATCACGGGACTTTCATCGGTCTTCTGCCCGACCTCCAAGTGATGTCGGCCTTCTGCCCGGCCTCCATGTGACGCCGGTATTGCACCCGACTTCCGAGTGACGTCGGTCTTCTGCCCGACCTCCAAGTGACGTCAACCTTCTACCCGGCCTCCAAGTGACGTCGGTCTTCTACCCGACCTCCAAGTGATGTCGGCCTTCTGCCCGGCCTCCATGTGACGCCGATCTTGCACCCGACTTCTGAGTGACGTCGGTCTTCTGCCCGACCTCCAAGGGACGTCGGTCTTCTGCCCGACCTCCAAGTGATGTCGGCCTTCTGCCCGACCTCCATGTGACGCAGGTCTTGCATCCGACTTCCGAGTGATGTCGGCCTTCTGCCAATCACGGAACTTTCATTGGTCTTCTGTCCGACCTCCAAGTGATGTCGGCCTTCTGCCCGTCCTCTATGTGACGCCGGTATTGCACCCGACTTCCGAGTGACGTCGGTCTTCTGCCCGACCTCCAAGTGACGTCAGCCTTCTTCCCGGCCTCCAAGTGACGTCAGTCTTCTGCCCGACCTCCAAGTGATGTCGGCCTTCTGCCCGGCCTCCATGTGACGCCGGTCTTGCACCCGACTTCCGAGTGATGTCGGCCATCTGCCCGTCACGGGACTTTCATCAATCTTTTGCCTGACCTCCAAGTGATGTCAGCCTTCTGCTCGGCCTCCATGTGACACTGGTCTTGCACCCGACTTTCGAGTGACGTTGCTCTTCTGCCCGACCTCCAAGTGACGCCGGCCTTCTACCCGGCCACCATGTGACGCCGGTCTTGCACCCGACTTCCGAGTGACGTCTGTCTTCTGCCCAGCCTCCAAGTGACATCGGTCTTCTGCCCGACCTCCAAGTGAAGTCGGCCTTCTTCCCGGCCTCCATGTGACGCCGGTTTTGCACCTAACTTCTGAGTGACATCGGTCTTATGCCCGGCCTCTAAGTGACGTCGGGCTTCTGCCCGACCTCTAAGTGATGTCAGTCTTCTGCTCGGCCTCCATGTGACGTTGGTCTTGCACCCGACTTTCGAGTGACGTCGGCCTTCTGCCCGGCCTCCAAGTAACACCGATCTTCTGCCCGACTTATAGGCGATAACAGCTTTCCGCCTGACATCCAAGTGATGTCGACCTTCTGCCCAGCTTTCAAGTGATACCGGTATTCCGCCCGGCCCCCAACCTCACACCTTCCTTTTATTCAGTGAGAGGCCCTAGGACTGAACAGGGGATACCCATCTGAACAGAGCTAGGAGAAGACCTCAGCTTGATAAAGAAGAGAAGAGAGGGGGAGGTGCAAAATTTTATATCATAAAAGGGGGTATTTATAGTTGCAAGAGGGGAAGATAAAGAGTTTTTCTAGAAATTTCTAAAAATTTTAAATATAATTTTAGAAATTTCAAGTGACAAAAATTTATTATCCTCATTTAACATATAAATAAATATAAGAATTCAAATGATCATTTCATAATTTTTCTAATTTTATTTGGGAATTTAAAAAGTCAAAAATAAATTATAATAATAATAAGTTAATTAACATTAATATATATTAGGTACTTCCTAATTAATAAGAGGCGGCCTCAATATGGCTTTTCGTCATTTGGAAGGCTGAGGTGGGAAGGCCAGAAGGCCATTAAAAAAAAAAATCAAAGTTACACACGCACCTACTTTGGATTTACTGTAAGAATAGTAAGCAATCATGATTAACAAAATGGTTAAAATTTCTTTCAAGATTGGGTAGCTACTTTAGAAAAAAATTCAAAGCGGGCAATTATTAATTTATGTTATTTCTCCTCAATAAATGAAAAAACTCATCATTAGAAGGGGAGAGATAAAACAACTAATACATCATGAAATTGATTATCAAAAAAGCTTCTAAGTTTATTTTAACAAACATCAACAGAAGATGAGAAGAAATATGTAAAAAGCTTGTTTAACATAAATATGCAGATACAAATTGCATGAAAATGGGCCGATAAATCATTATTGCATTTAAAAAAAAGAAAGAATCCAGAATGTACTAGTCAATATATTTATAAGAGCTTATAATATATTACTGTAATATATTGAATCATAACGGTTATTAATAGATAATATTATAACGGTCATCTTTTGATCTTTCATGATTTAATTTGTCCCAGCACCGTCATATATATGAGGGGAATTAAAAAAGTCACACCTCCACCTATTATATACCAAATTGATAGTCATCGTATTAATACATAATTTATAAATTTAGAAGCATTAATTATAAATTATGTTTGTCATTTTTTGTTACTTAAGCTCGTCAACATCCAAGAGAAGCTATAAATATTTTTGGACTTTGCAAGCTTCAATGTTCGAAAATAGGGGGGCAACTGATATATCATCGAAAAATTATCTTGATCGAGCACGAATCTTGAGGCAAAATCAAGTTGAAAGCTTCAAAAATTAAAATTGGGACCATCCGAACTCTGATTTCTACAAACTTACAGTCGAACTGAGCGTCTCAGGAATACGAACCCAACGACACCAAAATTGACCGAATCCGAGCCCAAATGAGTCCAAATCAAAGACTAAAAACACTTTTGGAAGGATCAAACCACAATTTGAGTTACTAAACAATCTCCAATCATGACATTCTTATAGTCGGATCGAGTGGCTCGACAATACGAATCCAACGAGCCCAAGATCATCAAATTCTGATATCATTACGACAGTCAAAGGTCCATTGAACGGTGCATAATCGTAGGAATCAAGATTGGCCGTCCATCCGAACCACTCCCGATTTACCCTTGATCTTCCACTTATTTACAAAGTCATGCCACTCAAGAATTCTATAAAAAGAACCACATTTCCTCTTGAAAAGGGGGATTGAAGCCAAGAGAGAAGAGAAGGAAGAAAGCTCCAACCGCATAGCTCCTCCACGACCACCGCCGGGTTCTGTTGCACCACTGCTGGACCACTAAGGGATGTCAGAGTTCTGTCAAACCACTATCAGACTATCTAAGGACGTCGAAGTGCCACCCGAAGCCGGAGTGCCCCCTGACGCTGAAGTGCCACTGCCGGACTACCGCTTGACACCGGAGTGCTACCGGACCACCACCTGATGTTGGAGTGACTCTGGACTTTTACAAAACTTTCAGTTGACATTTGTAATCTGGTCGTCTTCAAGGACGAGTCATACCATTGTAATTTACTCAAATTCTAATGGAATCATTTTCAACTGGGCTAGGCCCCGTGGTTTTTTCCTTTTCCCGGGTTTTCCACATAAAAAATATTGTGTTCTCTGTGTGTGAGCTGGATATTCGTGCAACGCTAAGACGAAGAATTTAACTCTATCGCCGCGTATATTCTAGCCCGCAACAACTATAATAATCTACTGGATTTTTTATGCTCAGCTTTCACTATTTGACATGTTTCACATTTAGAAACAAATTCTGCACTTCTCACTTCATAGATGTTTTGGGCATTATTTAGCTTTGAAGAGCTCTACACAAGATTTTTTCGTACATATTTTGCAATTGCATGCATGGATCTTTCATAGATATTTTGTGATTGCATGCTTTGGTTAGTAAATGTGTTTGCATGCCTTTATTTTCTAGATTTCAAGGCTGTAGGACTGCATTTCATGTGAAGTGAAGTATCTATCAATTTTATTTTGGCAATATTGCTTATCCCATTTCACTGTTGACCTAGTTGAATTGAATAGTGATGCCATACTTAGTTATGTCTAATACTGTTAATGGTGTCCGTTACCTTCATAACCATGTTAGAAAGTACAATTAGTTATCTAAAAAAAAAAAATCTGTTTGTTATCAATTATAAATCAAGCTAGAAAGGTGTTAGAACTAGCAACATTTTGTAATTTAAAGGTATTTCTTTGTTTAGTACCACTTTTAGAATTATAGGCTCGAATCTTAGTGACTTTTAAAACTAAATTAATCAAGCCTTAAAAGGTGAAAAAGGATTTATGTAGCCGACCCCATATAGTGGGATAAAGACTTCTTGTTGTTGTAAGCTTGTCTTTAGAGGAACTCTTTTGACCCTCAAAATTGCCTTTGAAGAAGGTCGGTCAAATCTTGCAAAAGCAACTTACCAATGGTAACTTTTTTTTGATAGAAAAGTTAGATAACCTCGAAAATAAAGAATATCAAAGTCCTTGTATATGTTTCTTGGTGAAACCAATCTGGATAACCCTTGATCTGTCCAACTTTAAATTACTCAGGATGCCTAATTTCTGTTGTTTCTCTCACTATTATTTGTTCCAACTGAGAGGCATTTTCAAATGCTGCAGGTTAAGTATATTTTGTTTATGTATTATTATTATTATTAAGGCTTCATTTGGGACAGCTTTTTTCTGTTTTCTAAAAAGAGTTTCTAGTGCAAAAATTTCTTGAATTAAAAATCTTCTTATTAAAAAACCGTTTTAAAAAGTCGTAAGAAAATTGTCCCAAACGAAGTCTAAATTTTAACTTATTCATGTAGTTCTAGATGTAATGGAAGTAAAGAAATGAGGGGATGCGAAGCTATGAAACTTTGGGGCATTTTAAACTGTTCTTTCTCTTCCAATTTAAGCATGTCTTCTTTATTGGATGCATCTATCTTAAAGTGGAGTATGCTTCTACATGTTGGGTATGCTTATTTCTGTAGGGATATAACTGATTAGGTTCCTAGCTGCATTTGTCTATTAGAACTGAGTGAGCTATCAATGTCATCTAAAGCTTGGTCTGCCTGCAATGCAGATCCATTTAATAGTTATCATTGGGTTGGCAATTAAGTTCATGAAAGCATTTTAAACTGCAAGTTTCTTATGTTTTTATCAGTACCAGCTAAACTTAATTATGAGTACTGATGACTGTTTTTAGATGGGCTTAGCAGAAAATTGTTTTTAGTTGCCAAATCATACATAAATCTAACTTAACCAACTGCAAGTTGCTTATGAGATTATCAATGGCAGGACTTTTGTTCAGTTAATTCAGAGGGAAGGGTGTTTAATGACTGCTCTTTCTGCATTGAAGTGCAGTACTATTGCTTTACTATTACTTTAGTGGCACAACAAGAAGCAAAAGGACATTTACTCTATAAAATAGCTATGTTGCATCATTAGAGGCATCAAATATTGTATGCATCACACTAAGAATTTTCTCTATTAATTCTCAACCAATATAATTAGGGGTGTAAATGAGTTAAGCTGAGTTAGAGTCACCCTTGACTTGAGATTAAGCTTGATTAATTAATCAAGCTCGAGTTGTATTCTACGAGTTCAAGCTGGCTCATGAGCCGACTCATTTATTATGAAATAAAGAAACTGATTATGATTTACACATTTATTATAGTAAATGATACAAAGAATAAAAAAATAGAAAATAATATAGAATTGGTTAATATTAAAAAGAGAAATGTAGTTTTTAAATATTTTAAACAATTTTGTACTTATAATCTTGATTGCTAATATATTTTAATTGCATTTTATATCAATATTTTTATACGAGCCGACTCGGGAGCTAATGAGTCGAATCAAGGTTGGCTCAAACTAGTTTTGCTCGTTAGTTCATCGAGCTTAGCTCACGAACCATTTATCGAGTTGAGCTCAACCCAGTGTCAAATCAGCTTGACTCACTTGCAACCCTAAACAAAACAATTTCATTGGCACCAAATCCTCTTGCCAAAATCTACCTATCCATTTTACTTGTGGACAATTTTTATAAAAAAATTTCTCATTACATTATCAAGCATATAATCATGGTTACATTAATATTATTCAAAATGAGTAATTTTTTATATGAACTTCTTTATCATCTTACTCTTTATATAATTTGAATGAAAACTTACGTGATTTTCTTGAAATAATTATTTTAACTATTGCATCATCTGTCTACATAATTATTTTTAATTTAAGATAATTTATGATTACTATATTTATATATATTTAACTAAATCATGTATGCAAATCATTTTATTTAATTGCTATGTATATAAATTTAATATTTTAATCACAGTTTATTTATTTAATTTTTAAATATTTGACTTGTGTTATGTGCTAAAATTAAATATCTTAGCTCTATAGAAATATTCATCACATACATATAGGAGTTGTAAAAAAAAACACTAGAATCTTTTATATAAAAGCCCAAAAAAAGAAAAAAAATTATGGGGCCTAACCTAATTACAGCAATCTATTGTATAATATTAGATAAAAGAATTTATTTTTCTCTGCAATAGAGAAAGACGGGATAACATAATTGATAACAATTATTTGATTCGGGTTTTAGGGATTATAAAAGTCGAGTGTCTACAAGCAGATAGTTGAATTGTCCAACAATGACGTCGAATGTTTATAGTCCTCTAAGATTTTTAGAGATTAGAATAAATATGTATCTTTTCTTTTGAGTCTTTTAGCATTATGATATTTTTTTTATGACCGGAGAAGCTTATACGTCTTGAGGATTTTAGAATGCTAATATTTTTAAAGAACCTAAGAAACATGTACTTTCAATGGCTTTTAGCCTTATATGATTTGTGGAGAGCCATAGAAACATATGTGTATATTTGGGCTTATGAGATTTTTGAATAATTTGAGAAATATTTATCTTTAAAGGTCTTTGAGAGCCTTATAAGAAATATATATCTTATATGAGGATTTCAGACTTCGAAGGCTTTAGATACACCAATATTTTATGAGACTTTTGCCTTCTGAGTTTTTGGATAAGAGAATACCCTGTCAACCACTTTTTCTCTTTGGATCTTTTTGGTGAGGTCTCTGTCCACCACCAACTTCTCGTCGAGGCTTCCTTATGAGCGTGCCTTCGAGGGGCAATAAGTAGAGACCCTATCTAATATTTAATGGGATATAATTGGATGACCCCTGTTGAATTTGCTAAAAATGGCATCTCAGATCACTTGACTGCTCTTACTTTTTCTTCATTGGGGAGGCCTATTAGGTTTTTTATGTGAATTCTTATATTTACTTGAGAATTGTTTACATTGTTTCCAAATAATTGATGAGATTATGTGGGTTTAGTTGGGGATAAGCTTGATTGATTTTAGGATTGTTAATATCGCTTACTCGATGGCATTTTTGATAGTTATTTGTACTTCTACTGATGAAGTAAATTAGCATGAGAGTAAACACCCATCGGATTTAGCTTGGTTGGTGGGTGAGCATGGTTGGAAACCTTCCAATCCATATTCGAATCCCCTCTCAAGCGGCTCGCCTCCTTTTAGGGGAGCTAGTAGCAAAGCGTGGGCCTGAAGCATGTGGATTGGCTCCGCTAGGTCCCACCGAAGGATTAATTACGCTGCCATGTACCTCCTAAGAGGATGACAGCGGGTCGATATCCTGTTCCAAAAAAATAAGGTACAAACACTTACATCTTGGTCCAACACAAAAGTCCCAAAAAAAAAAAAAAAAAAATTTTTTTCGCTCGTCTTTCCCAACACGTATCCTCCAGCACACTGATCCCCTATTCTCTGCACACCTCACAGCACTCCCGCCATCCAGGCTCTTCACGTAGAACCGAGACTAACCACTAACCAGCACACTGATCCCCTATTCTCGGTACACCTCACAGCACTCCCGCCATCCAGGCTCTTCACACCGAACCGAGGCTAAAGCCAACCCCCCTCCTCTTCTTTTCCTTCCTCTGCTCGTGCGACCAGCTACCGCCGCCTAACCAACCCGTGTGACCAGCTCCTCGCCGGCCTATCCAAACCGCCGGCACCTGACGTCGCCTGCCCAGCGCGCTCACCTGCGTCTCCTCCCGCAGGCTTGACTGGCCTCCACACGTAGGCCTGCTGCCAGCCGCACCTCCCCCTAGTCGTCGAACCTGCACAGACGCTTGCAGCCGCCGGCAAACCAACTCCTGGCCGCGAAGGTAATGATCTTTCTCCCATTTCTCGTGCTTCTTCGGCTACATCCCGTAAATCCTATATCTAAGGCACAACGAAGAAGAAATGTGATTTAAGTCTGCTGCAGAATTTAAAGCTGCCATTTTTGCTGTTTAGTAGAATTAAAAAACAAATATGAAGAAGAGAATTGGATTTAAGTTGCTGTAGGATTTAAATTTTCATTTTTGCTGTTTGGTAGGACTTTCCTTTGGGACAGTTTTCTTGTTGCTTTTTAAAGCAGCTATTTAGAAAAAAAAAAGTTATTTTAACTAAAATTTTTTATGCTAAAAAGCTGTAAAAGAAAACAATAATAAAACTGTCCCAAATGAAAATGAAGCCTAAATCGTAGAGCTAATGCAAAACTTAAGCAATGCGGTTTAAATTTCTGTAGAATTTTAAGTTGTCTTTCTCGCTGTTTGGTAGGATTTGGGCTACATCTTGTTTAAATCCTGCACAAATCCCGCATCCAAACAGCCAGTTCATATAGTTTGATCATGCATTATTTTGTAATGTGATTTCAACATTCATATTCCTAGTTTAGTGTCTAGCCATTGACAGAATTTTGGTCAAAAAGTAATTTTGCCGATTGAGAGGATTTATGCTTGTTGAACGGTCATGAACTTTAGTTTGGAGCTTTCGATTAACATTTGCATATGTTTTACAGTGTAAGTTCATTAGTGAGATTCGTCAACATTGGATTTACACGTACATTTCATTGCTCCCTTGCACTTATGATTTCACTGAGCTCGTGTTCATCTAACAAGATATCTTCTTAGCGGATGATGATTTTGTGAAAAGGCCTGGGCGGAGCCAGAGCCGGAGACAGAGGAGAAGAGCAGAGGAACAGGAAGAATAGAGAATGTATATTATTGTCTAGGAAATGTTTATCCGGTACATATATATAGAAAAGCTAATACAAAGATATAGCTTGGAGGGTACGGACGTGATGACGTGTCCGTTTCCTTAACAACCTACCTCAAATTAATCATTTTGGGAGCAAATGGTTAATTTGGACCTAAGCATCTGAAACCGGTTGATCGGAAGAGTTTTGGTGAGAATGTCAGCGATCTAATCGGTGGAGCATATGTGGGCGATGTTGATATTGCCCTGTTGAATGTGTCCGCTGATAAAGTGATAGTCGATTTCGATATGTTTGGTCCTGACGTGAAAGACGGGATTGTTGGCAAGGGCTATGGCGAAGGTGTTGTCGCAATGGATAGTCGTAGGTGCGGTTTGCGGAATGCATAGATCAGTTGCTAGCCGACGGATCCACAGAACGTCCGAGGTTGCAGAGGATAAGGATCTGTACTCCGCTTCAGTAGATGAGCACGCCACAGTAGTTTGCTTCTTGACAGACCAAGAAATCAGGTTTGGACCGAGAAATGTGCAGAAGCCCGATACCGATTTCTGGTCGGCGGTATTAGCTGTCCAGTCAGCGTCGGTGTAGCAGTGGAGATGAAGTGCCCCAGCTGTGAGCGGGAGACCGAAGGCTATCGTTCCTTTGACATACCGTAGGAGACGCTTGAGTGCTTGATAATCGCAGTTGTGAGGTTGATGCATGTGTTGGCAAATGGAGTTTGTTGCGAATGCGATGTCCGGCCTAGTGATGGATAAGTATTGTAGTGAGCCTGCTAGTTTGCGAAATGATTGAGGATCGAAGTAAGGTTGTTCGTCCAGGTCTTTGGGTAGTCGCGTGGGCATTAGAGTCGTGGATGGCTTGCAGTCGGAGAAACCTGCATGATGAAGAAGATCTTTTGCGTAGTGTGATTGAGTCAAGAAATAGCCAGAGGTAGTTTTAATAACCTGAATGCCGAGGAAGAGAGATATATCACCCAGCTGTTTGAGGCTGAATTCGGAGTAGAGACGTTGCAGTGTGAATTGTATTTTGTTGGAGTTGCTGCCTGTGATGAGTATGTCATCGACATAGATAAGAATGAAGAGGCATATGTCGTCTTGTTTGAAGAGGAGAAGAGAAGGGTCAGCCTTGCTAAACTGGAAGCCAAGCTTTTGCAAGAAGGTCGTAAGTTTTTGAAACCATTGTCGCGGCGATTGCTTGAGACCATAAATTGATTTATGAAGTTTGCAGACGTGATGCGGGTGTTGTGTGTCTTCGAAGCCGCGTGGTTGTTTCATGTACACTTCATCGTGTAGATCACCGTGAAGAAAGGCGTTTGAGACGTCAAGTTGAGTGATCGGCCAGTTGTAGTTTAGGGCGATAGTAAGAAGCATCCGAATTGTTACCATTTTGGCTACCGAGCTAAACGTCTCTGTGAAGTTGACACCGAACTCCTGAGAGCAGCCTTGTGCGACAAGATGAGCTTTATAGCGAGCTACTTGTCCGTTGGGAAGAAGCTTTTTCTTAAACGTCCCTTTACTGCCGAGGATGGGCTTGTCAGGGGGAGTGGGAACGAGCGTCCAGGTGCCTTGTTTTTGCAAAGCTAAGAATTCGGTTGACATAGCCGAACGCCAGTGATCGTGTCGTGAAGCTTTGGTGTAGGAGGTGGGGTGGAGTGCGCAGAAGGAACGATGGATAAGTCGAATATTTGTTTGGGCTTTGAGATTCCTGAGCGGAGGCGAGTTTGTATGGGGTGCCGAGGAGGACGAGCGCGGTACGAAAGGTTGGAGGCAGTGTCATCGGAGACTGGGAAGCTTGATGTTGGATTGGCAACATAATTTGATGAAGAGAGTTCTGGAGTACTGATTTGTGTAGCCGAAGTGAACCTGTTGTTAGGAGATATAGTGGATGAGGGAACTAGGAGAAGGGGAGAGTAGTTCTCGGAGTTGGGTTTGGTTGATTGATTGGAAGAAGTGGTGGAGTAGGCAAAAATGTGTTCGTAGAAAACGACATGGCGAGAGATGTATACACGATTTTGTTGAACGTGGAGACATCGGTAACCTTTGTGTTGAGTGGAGTATCCCAAAAATATACATGCCTGTGACCTAGGGGATAGTTTGGTAGGGGCATAAGGTTTTTTCCAAGGGAAGCATAGACAGCCAAAGGTACGAAGATGGTTGTAAGACGTCGGAATGCCGTGTAAGAGAAAATAAGGTGTTTGATTTCTAACGGCGGTGGATGGGAGGCGATTTATAAGGTAGTTCGCGGTAGAGATGGCTTCAGCCCAAAAAGAGTTTGGAAGGTTAGCGGCGTGAAGAAGAGTACGGGTAAGGTCTAGGAGGTGTCTGTGCTTCCGTTCGGCAGTGCCATTCTGTTCCGTCGTATGGGGGCAGCTAATTTGGTGAGTTATGCCGTGCTGAGCTAGGTATGTGCGAAAAGCCTTGCTAGCAAATTCACTGCCGCCATCAAACTGAAATGTCTGAATTTTGGCGTTAAATCTGTTGTTAATGAGATTACATAATTGTTGAAATTTAGCAAGCACTTCGTCTTTGGTTTGAACTAAATAAAGCCACGTAAAACGAGTGAAGTCATCTATGAATATCATGTAATAACGGAAACCATTTAGAGAGAGTGAGGGTGCCGGACCCCAGACGTCCGAATGGACGAGTTGAAAAGGTTTATTACATACCGAGAGACTACTGGAGAAAGGTTGTTTATGACTCTTGGAGACATTACATGAAATATAAACATCAGTAAGAGAGCATGAAGTAATTGCAGGAATTAATTTGGCCAATGTTTGAAGCTTGCGGTTGTGAGGGTGGCCGAGACGAGCGTGCCAGGGAAGCTTGGGAGTTCTGACAGTCGCGAGGGCGATGTCTTTAGGTTTGGAAGGGGCCTTGATGTGATACAGACCATTGTGTTTGGGACCTCGGAGAAGCACCTGATTGTCATGAAGATTCTTTATGACAAATTCGTTAGCGGTAAAAGAGATTGAAATATTGTTGTCAGAGGTTAAACGAGAGACAGATAAAAGATTATGTGATAGCGAGGGGACATGTAAAATCTTTCGAAGGTGAAGCTTACTGTTAGACTCGGGTAAGGGCAGTAGGCCTTGGCCCGAGTTCTGGATCGAAAGATTGCTGCCGTTTGCGATGGAGACCGAGTTGAAGCCGTTGTAAGGGGTTGATTGAGAGATGTTCGATGCGTCTGCGGTAAGATGGGATGAAGCTCCAGAGTCCAAGATCCAGTCATTTGTTGCGGCATATTGTTGTTGAGCCGTGAGAGCTCTTGGATTTGTCAGAGGTGCGTAGCTTAGGTTGCAGCGGTGCCAGCAATTAAGCGCAGAATGACCAGATTTTTCGCAGATTTGACATGGGGTTCTCGGGTACTGGTTTCTTGCAGAGGTTCGTGAGTCAGCGGGAGGTTGTTGTCGTTCTGAGGGCGGCTGACGTTGAATGGAGCGACCGCGAGACTTGCTTGGTTTGCCTCTGTAATTTGTGGATCGATTGGTGAACAGAGCCAGAGACTCCAATTGCTGGCTTTCTTTAAGGTGTTGATGTTGAAGATTTATTTCCTCGCTGCTGAGTAGAGAGTATAAGTCATCAAGATTGATAGGTTGGAGAGAGGTTCTAATGGCCATTTTGAACGGATTATATGCCGTAGGCAACCCATTAAGGATGTAAAGAACAATGTCCTCGGTGTCGATTATAGAGCCGGCCGTTGCAATGTTGTCGACGATCGTCTTGATTTGATCAAGGTATTGTTGCATTGTCCGATCTTTCATCTCAATTTGATGAAGCTCATTCTTAAGCTGTATGACGCGGGAGCGATTTGTGGGTTGAAGACGACGCTCAAGAGTGAGCCAAACGTCATGAGAGGTGTTGAGAGTGATCACATAAGGAAGAATTGAAGGTGATATTGTAGAGAGCAGCACTGAAACAAGATTACGGTCTATAAGTTTCCACCTGTTGTGTTCGGATGCGGCGGATTCCTGTGGACATATGGCCTGACCAGTGAGATACTCGCCGTATCCGTTTGCGGAGAAGTGTTGATAGAGTTGTAGCTGCCAAATGGCATAGTTCTCAGATGTGAGCAAAGTCGGAACCAGATTCTTGATGTTGGATATTAGAAATTTGAGGTGGGAGGGAATAAGCAGCTCGGTTTCTTGTTTAGAAACGTTCGATGTTTTTCGGCGAGAGCCTGCCGAATCTTCTTCGGCCATGAGGGATCAAGAAAATGCTGTAGAGCTTTGTAGCTCTGATACCATGTGAAAAGGCCTGGGCGTAGCCAGAGCCGGAGATAGAGGAGAAGAGCAGAGGAACAAGAAGAATAGAGAATGTATATTATTGTCTAGGAAATGTTTATCCGGTACATATATATAGAAAAGCTAATACAGAGATATAGCCTGGAGGGCACGGACGTGATGACGTATCCGTTTCCTTAACAGATTTTGGGTTATCATTTCATTATAAGAAATAACTTCAACTATACATACTTTTCTGGCCCCGTTTAGTGGTGTAAACGAGTCGAGTCGAGTCAGGGGGTATTCAAGTTCGACTCACGAATAAAATGCTAAGGTCGAACTCGAGCTTGACTCGCGACACTATAACGAGCTTGTCGACCCGCTCGATTTCGTGCCCACTTGCCTAGGTTTCCCACTCGGTTTTAATTTTCCTGCCCGGTTTTGAGTTTTCCCACCCGCTTGCCTAGGTTTCCCGCCCAGTGTATGCACAAACGAGGCGAAGTAAACGAATCGAAGCGTTGGATGGGCGGAACAGAGGAACGCAGGTGGAGAGCACGAGGCGAATCCAGACATTTATCCCCTTGCTTGCCCTATCTCGTTCGCACAGGTGGAAGCATGCGTAGTCACAGCCAGAACGCCTGCCGTTCTTCCTGCCCGCGTACCACACCAGCCTCTCGCGTCATGTAATCGAGCTGCCTTGCGAGTCGTCGAGATGAACACGCTAAGGATCGAAACTCGAGCTCGTTAACGAATCGAGCTGAAAATTCTACTCAAACTCGACTCATGAGCTCGATAAGCTTGACTCGCGAGCCCATAAACGAGTAGAGCTCAAGCCAACTCGGCTCACTTACACCCCTAGCCCCGCTTGCTATATGCAGGTGTAGGAGATAAAAAAGAGAGACATAAGCATAAGTGGAATACATGTGTATGATATTTATTGCATTGTATTTTTGTTAATGAAATAAGTACAAATACCAATCTGAAGTGGATATTGAAAATTTTGAAACTGTGAATGAATTTTGGTGAAATATGAATGTATCTGGAAGCCTCTGTATATGTGGCTTTGCAAATAAGTTAAAATGTTAAGTAAGCTCTCGAAAGTTATGTTTTACTATTTCATTGCTGTCCTATTACTTCTATGCTTCTTTATTGCATTTTATTTATATTACAACTCCAACTTTTACTTTTATTAGTGATGTCTATAATGCTAATTTCTTATTAGGTTCTAAGGATGTTAAATATTCTACCCTAAATAATTAATTGACTTTAAAAAATAACTATGGTGGAAATTAATTTCTTTACAATGAAATGCGTGGCTTTTCTTTAAGCCATTTTTTCAAAATGATAATAAGCCAGCAAAAACTCCAAACTTACTTTAATAGCCTGAAAATATGAAATATGTTAAAAAATAGAATTGTTATTTGAATTAGAGCACATCAGAGCTAGGTTTGAGAGCACAACAGTGCCAAAAATAGTCGTTGCGTCATTTACATCTCTGTTCTACAGTAACTCTGAATTTTTCATGCGTCGTTGAGTCTAAGCGTTGCGACGCTAGGCCACTAATATATATATATATATATATATATATATATTCCAACTCACTTGTCCCTCACTCCACCTGACCAACGGCCAGCTCGCGTGAGAACAAAAGGGATAGGGAGAGGAAGGAATTGAGATCGAGGGTAGAGAGGAGTGAAATTCAGGCATTTTCGTTCATCAATTTTATTCAGAAATTTCTTCTAATAGTTGTAAGTAACATAAATTTCATTTTAGTTCTCAATAATTTTGAGTTTGGCGGATTTCTTCTCTCTTAAATTAATAAAAACGCATTTTATTCTAATTTATGAGTTTTTACCATGTAATTTTTTGTATACTATTGTTGCGGGCTAGAATATACGCGGCGATAGAGATGTAATTTTACGTCTTAGCGTTGTACGGATATCCAGCTCACACATAGAGAAGACAAGATTTTTTACGTGGAAAACCCTTGAAAGGGGAAAAACCACGGGGCCTAGCCCAGTTGAAAGTGATTCCACTAGAATTTGAGTTGGTTACAATGGGCCAACTCGCCTCCAAGGATGATATATTACAAGTAACAATAGTATGATAGAAGTCTGGGTGTCAAGTGATGGTCTGGCAGAACTTCGGGCCTCAGATGGTGGTCTGGCAGAGCTCCAGACCTTAGGTGATGATTTGACGAAGGTGAGGACCTCTGGCGGTAGTTCAGTGAAGGCGAGGTCCTTCGGTAGTGGTCCGGCGAGGGTGAGGGCCTACGGCGGTGTTCCGGCGAAGGCGAGGTCCTCCGGCAGTGGTCCGGCGAGGGTGAGGGCCTACGGCAGTGGTCCGGCGAAGGTGAGACCCTCAAGTGGTGGTCCGGTGAAGCTCCGGTGGTGGTCCGGCGAGACTTCGGCGGTGGTGCGGCAGAACTCTACTAGTGGTTGAGGATGAGCTAGGCGACTGGAGCTTTCTTCCTTCTCTTCCTTCTTCTCTCTTGGCTTTCCTCCCTCTTTTCAAGAGGAAATGGGGTTCTATTTATAGAATTCTTGAGTGGCATGGCTTTGTAAATAAGTGGAAGATCAAGGGTAAATCGGGAGTGGTTCGGATGGACGGTCGATCTTGATTCCTATGATCATGCACCATTCAATGGACCTTTGACTATTTTAATGATATCAGAATTTGATGATGTTGGGCTCGTTGGATTCGTCTCGTCGAGCCGCTCGATTCAACTATAAGCATGTCATGATTGAAGACCGTTTGGCAACTCAAACTGTGGTTTGATCCTTCTAAAAGTGCTTCGAGTCTTTGATTTGGACTCATTTGGGCTAGGATTGGGTCGATTTTAGTGTCGTTGGGTTCGTGCTTCCGAGACGCTCAGTTCGACTATAAGTTTACTGAAATCGGAATTCAGATGGTCTCCGATTTAATGTTTGAAGTTTCCAACTTGATTTTGTCTCAAGATTCGTGCTCGATCAAGATAATTTTTTGATGATATAACAGTTGCCCCTCTATTTTCGGACGTCGAAGCTTGCACAGTCCGAAAATATATGTGCTTTATATACACATATACACACACATATATTAGAGCCTTTTGAAATGAAATTATTAATTCAAATATAGCATATATAAATATATATAAAAGATTTAAGTGTAAGAATTTTTTGAATTGAAATATTTAAATATATTAGAGACTTTGTAATTAGAGACTAAAATAATGCATATATAAATACTCTACCGGAAGCTTCTTTTATTTTTTTTTTATAATATAAAATTGTTTATTTTAATTAAAGCAATTAAATTATTAATATTTCATTGGTAAGATGATGAACTTTCATCATCAATCCATTAAAACTATTAGAGGTTAAAAAGTGAGACCTGAAGCAACAAACAGTAATTGCTAAATATTTCTTTTGCTTCAAGCCGTTTGGCCCAACTTCATTAAGATGGCAATAGTATCGCCTCATATATTTGTATTTATTATTATTACTTTATTACATTTTTTGTATACACTTTTATTTATTTATTTCTTTTTAATGGCTTTCTGCCTCCCAAGCAACGAACCTAAGGCGACATACTGCCGTTTTAAAAAATTTTAATGAATGTAATTGATTTTTGGCTTGTAGAATTTTTGATTTGATTATTTATTTATTTATTTATTCTGGAATGACTATTCATATCCCCCTCTTTTGAGTTATTAGAAAGTATTTAATATGCATTCAATTATTCTTATTTATTTATGCTTTTTGACTTTTTGAATTCCCAAAAAATTATGAAATGACCTTTTGAATTCTTTTATTTATTTATATAAAGATATTAATTTTTATCTCTTAGAATTCTAAATTTTTTTTTTAAATTATAGAAATTTCTAGAGTGACTTTTTATCTTCCTCCTTGCAACTATAAATACCCCCTTTGGGATGTAAAAATTTGCACCTCCCCTTCTCCCTCTATTCTTACAATTGAGGCTTTCCCTTGGTCCTCCAAGGCCCCTCTCTTTGCAAGAAAGTCCGGAGATCCCCCCTTCTCCCTCTATTCTTACAATTGAGGCTTTCCCTTGGTCCTCCAAGGCCCCTCTCTTTGCAAGAAAGTCCAGAGATCCCTTTTTCCCCTAACACCCTTGAGTAGGAGAAATGTCGGGTGATCGCCTTCCATCAAGAGACCATGCGATCAGGGGAGACCCCATCGCACCGTATGATTGCGAGTGGGGGCCAAATAAGGAAGCGAGGGTAAATGAAACAGCGTCGACTGTTACGAGTGACTTCCTTATCCTTTTTCGCAAGAATTTTCATTTCCCGAATGATGTGGTGACGATTGTTCCTAAGAGGTCTGATCGGGCTAGCCTTCCTCCTCCCGGGTACTTGACCGTTTCTGAGACCCACTTGCGAGCAGGGTTACGCTTTCCACCTCCTGCTGAGTTGATCGAAATTTTACGGCGGTGTGGGGTGAACCTATCCCAATTTTCATTCAGAGCGATGTCGGTGACTGTGGGATTGATTGCGCTCTTTAGGAATCGAGGTGCTACTCTGATGCCCGAACACCTTTCACGGATGGGTCGATTTACTAGTGACACGCATGGGCGTGTCACATTCAGATCCAAATGGTTGGACTTGCGTACCCGTGATCCTTCAAAGAACTGGGCCAATGTATTTTTCTTTGTGAGAAATGATTGGGGCATGTTGGAGAAGTGGGGGAAGATGAAGGATCTGTCAGCCCCTCTGCATGTCCAGGAAGAAGACATAATGAGGATCCTCAAAGTTTCTGATATTGAGCATCTTCTATTCGAGGTTCGTCACATGGGTAGATACACCGAGGAAGAGTTCTTGTTCAAGGTGGGGCTGTCGTTCCACGCTGGAAGGTCTGATGCAAAGATGTTGAAGCCGACTTCTAAGGCTCCTGAGCCCCCTGCCCCAACTTCAAAGGTGGCTTCTAAACAACCGGCAAGAGGTGAAGACCCCCAGGTTTTGAAGAAGAAAAGGTTGGAGGGTACTACGATAAATACCGACAAAGCTCTACCTGACTCTTCCCCAGCCAAGTTCCACATCCCTGAGGAGGTCTCGAACCATCAATGTATCGGACGCCATAAAGCTGGCGACTTGGTGAGTAATACCTTCCCAATGCTTTTTCTCTTGGCCTTATGGGGTGGATTCTAATACACTTTTCTCCTTATTTCAGTGGTCGCGCCTTGGGATCGAGCTTACCGACGTTCTGGATGAATGGAATAGTGAATTTGTGAAGATTAAATATCTTCAAGGAGAGTTCAAGCGGAAGTACGATCATAAGGCCAAGGAGGCAAAGGTGCTTGAAGAGGAGTTGAACGAGTGTAGGACTGAATTTGCCAACACAATGCAATCCATATCTCTTCAAAATCGCCAGGCAGATCAGCATCAAATTGATCTGGCGGAGGCACGGGCGACCATAACTCAGCTTTTGAAGGTTCAAAAGGCCTCTAAAGAGAAGATAGCGTCGCTTGAGGCAAAGGAAAAGAGGTCCCGGACTCTTATAGCTGAGAAGGAGGCCGCTTTGTTTGGCTCAGAACTTTCAAAAGTTATTGAAGATTTTAAAAAGTCCATAGCTTTCAAGACCATCATCCAGGATCACGTTCAGGAGGCTCAAGACCATATCTATGATATAGAAGTGAAGGCCTTGGAGCAGCAGTGTATTGAAGATGGATTCATCCGGGGCTTTTTGAAGGGGGTTCGCCTGATGCAGCGGAAGACCGGAGTTCAAGTCGAAGGTGTGGCCCCTAGCCAGGCCTCAGATGAGTTTCCTTCAGGTTCTGATGGTGACGAGATAGAGAGTGAGCTTCAGAAGGCCTTTGACCTTGACGTGGATGATGAGACTGCAAATATTGAGTAGCATTTTTATTTTCTACTATTTGTACTGCTTTATCTTTTTAAGCGATTGTGATGTCTTAGATGTTTGTATTGATATATGTAATCTTTTATGATAAAAAATTGTTGGTATTTTTATCTAGCTAATGAACATTTCAGTGCCTTTGAGTGAATTTTGTTTATGCTTGTTTAAGGTGCTTGACTTATCGGAGGCTTCTAGTTAATACGTTCCAACCTGTATGGAGGAGGTTAGGAGAATCCAATAAGTATGACCTATCCGAGGTTATTTGCCAGAGTTTTCTCGATGGCGTTAACCTGTATGGAAGAGATCAGATCAAATCCCCCTATGATCGATCATCCAGTGATTGAGGAGCAACAAAGAGTGCGTATGCCTCGAATCAAGGATATAATAATTAAGTGACACCCCGCTAGAGTGTTTGACCTATCCGAGGTTATTGATTAAAGCATTGCCTAATGCTTTTTAACCTGTGTGGAAGAGGTCAGATCGAATCTCCCTGGGATTGATCATCCAGTGACTGAGCTACAATAATGATTGTGTTGCTCGAATCAAGGATCTCAAGATCGAAGTTCACAACTTGTGCGAATCTATCAATACGATTTTACTTGAAGAAGATAATATAATTCAACATAGCCATACTGCATTAGACAAAGGCATAGTTCACTGAGATAACTTAGGGATGAAGAAGCTACAAACACCACAAATAATATCGTTCAGAACATACAACACCAGACATATAATCCTTAAAATGAGTAGCACTACTGTGCTCTACTGATAGTACTTGCGAAGATTATTTACATTCCAGGTTCGAGGAAGTATTTTTCCTTCAGCATCCTTCAATTTGAAAGTCCCGGGCTTCACCACAGCTGCTACTAAATATGGACCCTCCCAGAGGGGAGAGAGTTTATTGCGTTGGGGAACTTTTCCTGCCGCCTCGATGCTGCGTAGAACTAGATCTCCAACCGATATACGCCATGGTTTCATCTTTCGATTATAATGACGGGCAACTCTCTGATGATATGCAGCAACCTTAAGCATTGCTTCATCTCTTGCTTCTGGAAGGAGGTCTAGGCTGCACCTGAGTTTTTCATCATTGTCATTGAAATCAAAAGTTTGAATCCTATGACTTGGGACTCCAATGTCAATGGGAATAACAGCTTCTGTGCCAAAGCAGAGATTATACGAGGTTTCTCCTGTTGGAGTTCTTGCAGTGGTACGATAGGCCCACAGGACATGAGGGAGCTCATCAACCCATTGCCCCCCAGCCTTATCTAGTCGTGTCTTCAATCCCTTCAGAATAGTTCGATTAGTGACCTCCGTTTGTCCGTTAGCTTGAGGATGGGCCACAGCTGTGTGTACTAGCTGAATATGGAGATCTTGGCAAAATGTGGTAAAGACCCTTCCAGTGAACTACGTTCTATTATCGATGATAACTTTCGCAGGAATACCAAAACGACATATTATATTCTTCCATAGGAACTGTTTGGCATTTACTTCGATGATTTTTGCCAGAGGTTCTGCCTCCACCCACTTTGTGAAATAGTCTACAGCCAAGATGATGAACTTCCGTTGACCCGTGGCTATAGGAAAGGGTCCTACTATGTCAATCCCCCATTGAGCGAAAGGCTAGGGACTCTGTAATGTTGAGATCTCTGTGGCAGGTAGATGGGTGAGGTTGGCATGTAACTGACAACTGTTACATTTTTGCACGAGCTCTAGCGCGTCCTGCTTCATTGTTGGCCAGTAAAATCCCTGTCTCAGAACCTTTTGGGCTAGCGCCCTTCCGCCTAGATGTTCCCCACAAATGCTTGAATGTACTTCTCGGAGTGCATAGTTTGCCTCTGAAGGAGGAAGACATTTGAGGTATGGCCCCGTGAAAGATCATTTGTATAACTCTCCATTAATAATAGTGAAGTTTGCTGCCTGCCTCCGCAGTCGTATTGCCACCATCGGGTCTTCAGGAAGAACACCCTCTTGTAAGAAAGTGAGAATGGGGTCGATCCAAGAAGCTTCTTTTGATTCATTTATTGATTGAATCACCCATGGACCTTGAACGCTCGGAAAGTGGATCTCCTCAATATACTTTCTTCTGAAAATATCTCCTGTCATAGAAGTGGCCAGCTTAGAGAGAGTGTCTGCCCTTACATTCTGTTCCCGAAGGATATGAATGATCTGATGCCTCTTTATTTGGGCTAATAAAAATTTAACAATTTGGCAATACTGGGCCAACAATGGATGGTGGGCATCAAATTCTCCATCCACCTGAGAGGCGACTAGTTGGGAATCGGTGTGAACCACCAAGTTTTGTACTTCACAATCAATTGCCAGCCTCAATCCGGCGATCATAGCCTCATATTCGGCAACATTATTTGTTGCCGGGAACTTCAATCTAAGCCCGTATTCGAGTGTAGCCTTCTGAGGGGAGATTAACAAGATTCCGGCGCAGGCACCAGAACTCCCAAAAGCTCCATCGACATATAAGGTCCAGCACGAGGAGGAAGGAGATTCATCTAGCGGTTCATTGGAGGTATGATTAGTACATTCAACCACAAAGTCGGCTAGCCCTTGTGACTTGATGTCAGGTCTAGGTAGGAACTGGATATCAAATTCTCCAAGTTCCACTGACCACTTGATCAATCTTCCAGATGCCTCGGGCTTTTGGAGAATACTTTTCAATGGTAAGTTTGTATAGACCCCGATCGTGTGTGCTTGGAAATAAGGGCGTAACTTTCTAGCTGAGAAGACTAACGCTAAGGCTGTTTTTCTGCTAATGGGTAGCGTGTTTCTATCTCTGAAAGTACCTTGCTAATATAATAGACTGGGCGTTGAACAGTATCATCTACCCAGACCAAGACTGAGCTTATAGCTTGGGAGGAGACAGCCATATACATATACAAAATTTCCCCTGGAATTGGCTTCGAGAGCAGTGGCGGTGAGGCTAGATAGGCTCGGAGTTGCTCGAAAGCCTCTTGACATTTGTCAGTCCACTGAAATCTTGAGCTACTAGCACCTTTGAGAACCTTGAAGAAGGGTAGATATTTGTCTCCTGAGCGAGCCAGAAAATGAGAAAGTGCCGCAATCCTTCCGTTTAATCTCTGAACTTCCTTGATATTTCTCGGGGGTAGCATGTCCCTTAGGGCCTTGATCTTCTCAGGGTTGGCCTCAATCCCTCGGTGGGTAACCATGAATCCCAAAAAATTTTTTGAGGTTACTCCAAATGCACATTTGGAGGGGTTAAGGCGCATGTTATAAGATCGAAGGAGGCAGAAGCATTGTTCCAAGTCAGATATATGCTGAGATTTCTAGAGGCTTTTAACTAGCATATCGTCCACATATACTTCCATAGTGCGCCCGATAAGGTTCTTAAAAATCTTATTCATTAGGCGTTGGTATGTTGCCCCCGTGTTCTTGAGCCCGAATGGCATTACTAGATAACAGTATAGCCCCTTATCTGTTTGAAAAGCTGTCGCCTCCTCATCAGCATGATCCATTTGTATTTGATTATAACCGGAGTAAGCATCCATGAAGCTTAGCATCTGATGTCCGGAGGTGGCATCAACCAACTGGTCAATACGGGGAAGCGAAAAACTATCCTTAGGGCAGGCTTTATTGAGATCAGTATAGTCTACGCACATTCTCCAAGCTCTACTTGCCTTTCGAACCATAACGACGTTTGCCAACCAAGCGGGATAGTGTACTTCTCTTATAAATCTTGCACTTAAAAGCTTATCAACCTCCTGCTCAATTGCTAGTTGACGATCTGGTGCAAAGTTTCGCTTCTTTTGGATCACCGATTTGTATGCTGGGTTGACCTTGAGGGAGTGCATGATTACTTCAGGATTAATTCCGGCATATCAGCCGGACTCCATGCAAATATATCTTGGTTTGTACGTAGAAAGTCTACATACTCCTTCTTCTCTTCATCTGAGATGAGTGATCCAATCTGTACTATTCTTGAAGGGTGTTCATCTGATAGAGAGACACAAGTAAGATCTTCTACAGGGGAGGCCCTTTGAGGGATATCTTCATTCCGAAGATCGAAGTCCTCGATACTTAGAGTAACTGATGAGCGTGGTTGAGCCTGCCTAAGATAGCAGGATTGTGCTACATGTTGATCTCCACGTACTATTCCAATCCCTGATGGGGTAAGAAACTTCAGCTTTAAGTGAGGAATTGAAGCAATAGCCCCAAAGATTGTTTGGAGTGGCCTTCCAAAGATCGCATTGTAGGCCGATTCTGATTTTACTACAATAAATTGGATAGAATGTTCAACTTGTCGAGGAAATTCTCCAAGTATAACTGGGAGACTGATGGTTCCTTCTACCCTTACAGGTCGATTGTCAAACCCGTACAGTGGACCTGTAGCTGGCAGGAGTTTTTCCCTATCTAGGCCCATATTGAGGAAGGTGGAATAAAACAGGACGTCCACGGAGCTCCCATTATCAACTAAGATCCTTTTGACGTTGAAGCATGGGTCGCCAATTCCCACATTAATTATAAGTGGATCCTGATGAGGAGTCTGAACTCCATCTAGATCAGTATCATCAAAAGTAATAGAGTGGTCAGACCGAGACTTCTTTGGCATTGGCTCCCTACTAGCTGCAATTAAGACTTGATTGGGTACTGAGGGGCCCCCAGCAATAGTTTCAATCTCTCCGACCATTTGACGATTATTTGATGGTTGCCTTTGTTGCTGATTCTTCCCCCCAGTAGGGCCAGTTTTATCCCGAGTAGATGCACTTTGGATAAATTATCGAAGATATCCTTGTTGGATCAGCCTCTCAATTTCTTCCTTGAGTTGTCTACAAGCTTCAGTTGTGTGTCCTCGACTACGGTGGAAGTGACAATATTGCTCATGATTTCCTACATTTGGCTTCAATGGATTCGGCCACTTTATATTCTCCTGATCCCGGATGGCCATCAACACGTTAGCCCGAGATACATTAAGCGGCGTATACTCCTTCTCTTGACGAGGCTCTCGTCGTTGCTGTGAGGGCCGAGGGGGCAAGTTATAGTTTCCTTGCTTTTTCCGTTGTGATGATGAAACATCCATCCCTGGTGTATTTTTACGTTTCCCGGTTATTTGCTCAAATTGCTTCTTATGAGCATTTATGGCCTCATCTGCTGAGATCTGGGCCTCCACACGATGAATTAAGTCAGCATAGGAATGGACTGTATCTCGCATAAGTGCTGAATAAAAAGGTCCAGGACGAAGTCCTCCAAGAAAAACTCCTCTAAGCAGTTCAGGATCCACCCCTGGAATTTGTCGAGCCTCCGTAGAAAATCTTTGAAAGTATTCTTTAAGTGTCTCATTTTCATTCTGTCGAATTCCTGAGAGATGGGAAGAATCTTTAACCATCCTTCGATTGGCTACAAATTGTTCAACGAACACCTTGGCTAATTTGACAAACTTAGAGATGGTTCCGGCAGGAAGTGAGTAGAACCATGTTCGAGCCTGCCCTTTAAGGGTAGCAGGAAACACTTGACAGAGGAGTGAATCTGAGGCTCTTTGAATATGCATAATAGTTCTGTAGTGATCGATGTGCTGGGGTCAGATGTCCCGTCATAAGAATCAATGCTTGGTAGTTTGAACCCTGTAGGAATGGGGTGTTGAAGGATGGCTTCCGTCAGCGGTGAGGTCTCCTGAAAGTCCCATTTATGGAGAGATTATCTTCCACCCTTACTAGGGAACTCTTCTCGGACCAACCTCTTCAGTTCATGGCGTAGGACATTACGCGGGAGGTCAGTAATGTGTGGTTGGGCTACATCCTCGGGAATGTCCGACGGAATACGGACTACTTGACTGGGGCGAAAAGGATGGGTAGAGCTAGCGGTGTCAGCAAGGTCAATGTCTTTATGTGTTTGAGGATGACCCCTTGATTGAGGGATAGGGATGTCTACACGTTCAGGTTGGACACCTCTAGCCAGTGATGGATCTTGAGGAAGACGAACCTCTTCCTGCTCTACTAGCATCGGTTGTCGGGTCCCTCGTAGGAGTCGAAGGATCTCCTTTTGAGACTCCTCCATTCTTCGGATGCGATCTTCCACAGATGGTCTTGATGTTCCTTCTCCAGCAGGATTTTGCACACCCGGGTGAAAAGAGGCAGAAGCCTGATGCCCCTGATTGAAGGACTGATTCCTGGACTGGTGAGAGTTGGAGCGAGAGGCTCCCTGGTGGCGATTGCTACGCCTGTTATCCATTGAAGTACTGATTAATATTGTGGGACTGTGTTTCCCACAGACGGCGCCAAACTGTTGCGGGCTAGAATATACGCGGCGATAGAGATGTAATTTTACGTCTTAGCGTTGTACGGATATCCAGCTCACACATAGAGAAGACAAGATTTTTTATGTGGAAAACCCTTGAAAGGGGAAAAACCACGGGGCCTAGCCCAGTTGAAAGTGATTCCACTAGAATTTGAGTTTGTTACAATGGGCCGACTCGCCTCCAAGGATGATATATTACAAGTAACAATAGTATGATAGAAGTCTGGGTGTCAGGTGATGGTCTGGCAGAACTTCGGGCCTTAGATGGTGGTCTGGCAGAGCTCCAGACCTTAGGTGATGATTCGACGAAGGTGAGGGCCTCTGGCGGTAGTTCAGTGAAGGCGAGGTCCTTCGGCAGTGGTCCGGCGAGGGTGAGGGCCTACGGCGGTGTTCCGGCGAAGGCGAGGTCCTCCGGCAGTGGTCCGGCGAAGGTGAGGGCCTACGGCAGTGGTCCGGCGAAGGTGAGGCCCTCAAGTGGTGGTCCGGTGAAGCTCCGGTGGTGGTCCGGCGAGACTTCGGCGGTGGTGCGGCAGAACTCCAGTAGTGGTCGAGGAGGAGCTAGGCGACTGGAGCTTTCTTCCTTCTCTTCCTTCTTCTCTCTTGGCTTTCCTCCCCCTTTTCAAGAGGAAATGGGGTTCTATTTATAGAATTCTTGAGTGGCATGGCTTTGTAAATAAGTGGAAGATCAAGGGTAAATCGGGAGTGGTTCGGATGGACGGTCGATCTTGATTCCTATGATCATGCACCATTCAATGGACCTTTGACTATTTTAATGATATCAGAATTTGATGATGTTGGGCTCGTTGGATTCGTCTCGTCGAGCCGCTCGATTCAACTATAAGCATGTCATGATTGAAGACCGTTTGGCAACTCAAACTGTGGTTTGATCCTTCTAAAAGTGCTTCGAGTCTTTGATTTGGACTCATTTGGGTTTGGATTGGGTCGATTTTGATGTCGTTGGGTTCGTGCTTCCGAGACGCTCAGTTCGACTATAAGTTTACTGAAATCAGAATTCAGATGGTCTCCGATTTAATGTTTGAAGTTTCCAACTTGATTTTGCCTTAAGATTCGTGCTCGATTAAGATAATTTTTTGATGATATAACAACTATAAATATATATTTTATGAAGATTTTGACTGTAATATTATCGATTTTTACTAGGTGAAACAAAAGTTATGATTTTCTGAAGCTATAAGATAATACATAGATTTTACTGTATTTTTAGATATTGCATTTTAGATTGCATTTCATATAAATGAATATGACATTGACAATAAAAACAATGAAGGCTGGCTGTCAACACTATCATTTATTCAAGTTGGCTGTTAAAATGTAATTCACTCTACATGAGGGTGGGTCGATGAGCTTTCCTATAAAGATTGTTTGTGGTGTTATCCTGGATGTAGTCTATAATTGATGATTAATTATGATGACGAGCCGGCAGATAATGATGACTTTTTATTGATTTAATGAAGCCACATGTAATGATAATTGATAATTGATATGACTGATGACCAATTGAAAATAGTTGTGGTAAAAGATGTTGAAATACCACAATAAAGATGGATGTCTTACCTTGCTAAATCATACATCGATACATGTATACATTGATAAAATTGATAGCATTGACAAATACATTGATAGCATTGACAATATTGAATGTATAAATAGTACATGAATTAATTATATATATAACAGATGATATTGATAGTTGTGAGGTGACGATCTTTTTTATTAATTTATTATTGATTTCTGCACTGCCACTTTACTAATTCTCGTGTATGTTATTAATTTTTTGATTCCTTATAATGTTTTTTATTTTATTGATCATTTTGAGCCATACAACCAATGATAACTGATCACTGATGAGATTGAATGCTATTGATTAGATTAATTTAATTGAGCATGCATATTGATTTTTTAAGCCTTGCATTGAAAGCTTTAGTGAATTTGAGTTCCTACTAGCTAGGCTTTTTAGCTCATTATGTGAATTTTAATAATTTCATGTTAGAAAAAGGGTCAAGACCAATTAAAGTGAGATTTGTAGAGATCCTTATTTTTTTTTATTTTGTTTGTATTTCTTTTATTCTTTTGTAGCTAGGAGTCAGTGATAGAGTATTGATTGTATTGATCTCCTTATTATTGTATATTAATTTTGAGAGAATGAATATTGTAAAATATTTTGATATATACAATTATTAGTTGCTTCCGCTGGATATTTAGTTGCTTTCGTTGGACATATAAATTTATATTTATGATTTATAGTAACTATGATAAATGATCAAAAAGATAAATAGATAATTCTTCCCAATTTGATTCTGGGACGTGACACTTGCACCCTTAAACATAACTTAATGAGTCAGCATGTTAGTGTACTTCCTATAATTCACTTAGAATTATATAAATAAAAACTTGCATAAACATATCATATCAACTCATGGTCAGGCTACCTTTGCTTCAGTGGCAAGGTTGTAAGACTCCTTTTTTATGTATCACTCATACCTTATCTTGCACTTACAAAGAGATTGTACATCAAGATTTTATGCAGTTGGGTGGGTTTAACTTATCGTCTTTTTCAAGTAGGATTGTAAGTTTTGGTCATGAACATCTTTAATCTTTGGTGGAGTTTGAGTTATAAATCCCATCACAGTATTTGTATTATATTAGGTCATGAATTGTATCTTATTTGTATATTTAGTCTCCTTATATTTAGGATCCAAAGTGATACTATTGGTGTAATGTTGTAGTTCTCCTCATTGGATAAGTTTTAATTCCTTAAAGATCATAGCCTCATATATATATATATATATATATATATATATATATATATATATATATATATATATATATATATATATATATATATATATATATATATATATATATATATATATATAGACACACACACACACACACGAATTACTAGATGATATCCCTTCTCATGTTAAACTATTTTATGTAACATGTTTGCCTTGTGTGACTCCATCTCCACCATACTTACCTTCATGTGCTTTGATGTGTTATCCCTTGCACGGTGAGTGGCCATTTTGAGCCTTTTTTATTGGAATAAAAAGCCTTAAAAGACCACTTATGTACCAATTCCTTAAAAAAATGAATGAATATCCTTCATCAAGAGTATTCTTGGACTCCTTGTTTGAGATGCAATTAATCATGGGAGCTTGCACCCATGGGAAACCTGATTATCCAGAATAAAATAAATCATATTCAATATTATGTATTAAGTAGGGGAAATATTTGGTACATTCAAGTTACATATATTTTTGTCTATCTACTCTGTAGAGGATGTTGTCTTTTATCCTTTAGGGTAATATGATCCCTTCTCTACAAGGTAATCAAAAGAAAAATGTATGTGCGACTAGTTTGCCCTTCTTTGATTCTAATGCTGGAGCATAAAATCCCACGATCGTGTCCATCTCTTGGGATGGTGCGATCCAACTCTTTGTGACTCTCCCTACTGCATGACTGTCTCTTGAAGAACCACAATTACCTTACCTCCTCTATGTGTTGAAGCTCGCCCTTCATATGCATACAATCATCTAAAGCTAGGCATGAGTGGCATTCATCAATAAGATTATGTTGCCCTTGTTCGAGGGATTATTTTCTTAGCCATTGAAAAAGTGTTTGAAGTAAGCTAGAAATCTTTCCTATAGACGGCATCAAAATGCATGTTGCGTGCTAGAAAATTTATGATAATAGATATAGAGAGAGAGTTTTATGTCTTAACTTTATAAGCATATCCATACACACATATAAAAGATAAGAATGCCGCAGGTACCTAAGTTCTTATGTGAAATATTTGAAAAGAAAAAAAAATCACTAGGTCTACTTGATTTGAAATAATCTACTATATGTTTGAAGTTAGAGAAGTCCATTTTTCTCTACAACTAGAGAAGACATGATTATAAAATTAGAAGCACTTGCTTAGCTCTTGTAGTTATAATAGAGATAGTGGGAGAAGTAACGGCCAGAGGATGAAGATAAACAAATGATGTTAGTAAGACAATGATAATCAAGTGATGATGGTAAGACGACGATGGTTGGATGATGATGGTTAGACAATGGCGACCAGATTATAATGGTTGGACAACTATGATTGGATAATGAGAAATATATTATGAGAGCGGAGTGATGGTTGTTAGATGACAACGACGGTTCGATAATGATGGTGGTCCAACGACAATGTTCGAGAGGTGGATAGCGGTGATCAACATCGTCGAGCATCAAGTTGTTGGAATTTAATAAAATTGTAACTCGATAAAATGCCTAAATTAATGTCAGAACAAAATCAAGATGTGATTCTGATAAATTTTTTTGGAGCAAAAGAGTTAAGATCAAAGATGAATGGGGCATGAGATTTACAATGATTAAAATTGTTTGATCTTTGCATCAGGAGTTACGAAGATTTGACAATAAAAATTACAAACTTTTTGCCAATCGGTGCAGAATTTAACCCTGTGATGTCACAGAGTCTAAAAGAATAATCTATAATCTAAGAATTATTTTCAATATGGACGAGGCTATCTAGCTAATGCAAGAGTTATGGAAAACGATTCCACTGAAATAGCAATTGCTAATCAGGGGCGGAGCCATGATTTTATTCATGTGGGGGCACAAAATATTGAAGTAAAAAAAACCCTCAACCTTTTTCATCCAGGCTTGGGACCAACATAAGCGGTTTTAATTTTTTTTTAAACCATTAGATTCATTATAAAAACATAAAATATATAGTAAAGCAAAAAAAACTTATAATTGAGAACACTAGTCTTGATATTCTTCTTATCTGTTATCTATAATTTCTCCCGTCGAGTCTTCATTCTTTGAAATTATTGTACAATAAAGTTATTGTCAATACTATTAAAAATATCCTTTTCAATATAAGTTAGTCATTCATCCATGAGTCTCTCATACGATTGCGTAAATAATTCTTTATAATTTTCATTGCAGAACATGCTTGTTCAACTGTTGTTGTAGCAATTAGCAATATCAGAGCAAGCTTTATAAGTAAGAACACCAAAGAAAAATGTCATTCTTTCTAGTCTCCACTAATTTTTAAGCAAGTTCTCCAAGTTCTTTTAAATTCATAAATGCATCATTCGATCTCATATCAACAATAAAATTTTCTATTTGATTGCCTAGAATGATGAGATCCATTTCTGAAAAATCTGGCAGATAAAATTTTGCAAGACGAATCAATCATTCTTTATCAAAATTTGAAAATGACTGATATGAATTTAAACATGCCACACACATAAGTAATTCTAAATTAATTTCATCAAACCTGTTGTTGAGCTCTTGAAGTTACATATCTATAACAATATAAAATAATTCGATTTGATAATGATGCCTATTTGTTATACTTTCAGTACGGCGCCTTGATCTTCCTCGTATCACAAATATATCAGTCATGTTTGGAATATTTATGTGATTCTCCTCACAAAATAATTTAAGTTCTTTAAATAAATTTTCCCACCCATCATTTCTCATATTTTAAAGTCTTTGTTTGAAATTTTTTACCAAAGTTATGGTATTTATAATATCTTGATCCTTTCTTTACAGTACTTGTGATAACTCATTAGTAACTCCTAAAACAATCTTCATCATATGTAAATTAAAAATAAATTCAAAATTTTTCACAGATTCAAGTAGAGAATATGCTTCACCTTTTTTGTCACTGCTAAATCCCTCGTGAGTCATTATGTCAAGAACCTTTATAATGGACTCAGACAGAAGAATTATACTGATGAGTGAATTTTAGTGGGAACCCCAACGAGTGTCTCCTGGTCTTTAAAGAGTGATTTCTTGATTTAAACCTCGACCTTTAGTAACCTCTCCACTTTTTAATTGCTCAACAATTTTTTCATAATATTTTCCTCTCAATATATCTCTTTTTTTGGATGAATTACCAATAATATTTAATAAACTGGTCACAATATTAAAGAACAAAGTAACTTGGACATAATTTTTTGCTACTACAACCAATGCTAGTTGAAGTTGGTATGCAAAATAATGCATATAATAAGCTGAAGAGTTTTCTTTCATAATCGATATTTTTAGTCCATTAAACTCATCTCGTATGTTGCTCGCTCCGTCGTACCCTTGTCCACATAGTTGTGCCAAACTCAACCCATACTTTGCAAAAAGAGCTTCGATGGCCAACTTTAGTGTCGGAGCTATTATATCACCTACATGAATAATCCCAATAAACAGCTCAATAACACATCCTCGTGTATCAACATAATGTAAAACAATGGTAACTTATTCTTTAACTGATATATCCTGAGATTCATCAAGTAAAACTGCGAATACATTATTCTTTAATTCATTGATTATAACATTTGAGACTTCAATTGCATCAGCTTTTGTGATTTCTTTTGGATTTCAGGAGCCATTAGTTTATTATTTCTAGGAACATTATCCAAAATAACTTTATTTATGCTTTCATTGTGATTTACAAGAAAACGTAGAAGTTCAAAAAAAATTTCTTGATTCTCAGAATCCTCTGATTCATCGTGCCCACGGAATGCTAATCCCTGGTGTAAAAGAAAACGTACACAATCGACACTTGCATTTAATCATGTACGATAATCTTTGCGATTCTACTCAGAAGGTCATTCAAAAGCAAACTTGATATCTCTATCATTATTCATTAAATCTTCACATTTTTGCTTGGCAATATTATGTGCACTATTCTTGTTACCAACATGAATTTGAAATCTATCCTTTTTTTTCCAATTTTTAAAACCTTTTGTATCAAAACTATCACCGCTAGCTTGTTCTCCAATTTGAGGTCTATACAGATAACAAAATAAATAGTACGCTGCATCCTTTGTTATACTATACTCCAACCAAGCTTTGTGATCATCAAACCATGCAGGATTGAATTTACGAAATCTATCTCCAAATTAAGTGCGCGGGAATTCATGATCACGTGGTTGATACGGTCCTTTCAACAAATAATGTCTCCTGATACCATCCCTCTTGATTTGGATGATAATCTAAAATTTTTTCCTCGATCCTGGATTGACAGGGATATCTGAAAAATTAATTTCTATACGATTATATTTGGTTTGTATTTTGTTTTCTTCACATAATATTTTGTGGTCATCTCCTTCAAGTTTTCTTTTGAAATATCTATCCATGCTAATTTAAATGAAAAAAAATATTATTAATTTTATCATAATAAAAATCATTTTTCACAACATCCACATGTGTCATGCCTCATATAGTCATATAAAAATGGTCATACCTGCCGGCTGCAGAGTACTCAATCAAAATGAAATCCCCCTCTCCGATGCTCGTATGTAGAATTTAACTGAAAAAAGCTATAAACCTTACTTCTTTGCAGGTAATTAATCAAAAGCTATGCTCTAGCTAATCTAAATTTTATAGGTTACTTCTATCATGAGTGGTAAATCCTATCGACAATTCTTTCACTAAATATATATTTATTAAGTGAAGTAATAAATTTCTAAAATTCTCCTGGCTATTTTTAATTAAAGCCGTAAGTCCGATCTTTAGGGGTAATAGGTAGGAAGCAACCTAACCCTAGACCTCTTAATTAGGCATCTTAGTCTATAGGACTAAGTTGTAAGATCGACCATTTGGGCTACTTTTTAGCGGCAGTAAGACCCACATGTTAGGGAACTTCTAAGTGAACGACCCTAGATCCAAACAACTACAAACTCATTTAGGCAGCTTTGTTTATAAGAACTAGGTTGTAAGACCCACCACCCGACAACTTTCAAATGAAAGTCTTAAGCCCTACTTTAAGGGAAACCTTTAGGTAAAAATAACCTAACCCTTAACCTCTGATTAATACCCTGGACACTTTTAATACAAGCTGTAAGTCTGACCTCAGAGAAAAATATTTAGATAATAACATAATCCTATACCCCTCACCTGGGCATCTTAATCTATACGGGCTAGGTTGTAAGACCTACTATACAGGCTACTTAGTTTACAGGGTTAGGTTGTAAGACCCGTCATTAGACAACTTCTAAGGAAGCCATAAGACCTATCTAAATAAAAATCTTCGAGCTACTTTTAATAGAAGCTATAAGACCCACTCATACCCAAAATTTTTGAGCCACCTCTAATAGAGGCCGTAAGACCCACTATTAGAGCTAATTTCACATGAAAGCCGTAAGCCCCTACCCAAATCTAATCACCCTGGCAACTCCTAATTGGAGCTGCAAGCCCAAAACTAAACAAATTAATAGGCAACTTTTAAGGAAGCCATAAGCCCCAACCCAAACTAAATTAAATTAAAATCTACACACATCTCCACTTCAGTTTACTCAGGATTCTTGAGAGGAGGCAAGCCATGACTGCTAATCAGATTCCCTAGACACTACAATCATTGATTGTTAGTGTTGGTAGATTGAACCCACAGTATGCCCGGGATGACGGAACCATGGGATCTTGATCGGGTGTATCTTTATCCCCTCATAACTAAGTCTAAAACTCTGTTGCACATTCTCACACTCCTTGCACGAAGCTAAGTATATTTCATCATTAATCGAGAGTGCTCTTCTAACGCGTTAGGAGGGGTAATTAATTATGTGGGCTTGTGCTCATAGGAAGTAGAACCCAGATCTAAATAAATCCTGACACTACTCTCAAGGGAAATCTGGTTAATTTCAAATTCAATCTACCACCAAAAAAATTAAAGGGAATCCTAAGTTCGTGAGAGCAGGGTTCGCATCCTGTATTTTAAATAATTTTTCCATAACGAACACAAGTATAGCTTCCGAGTTTTGCAGATCTCCATGCTCTCTCCAATCTCAAGTCTAAGCTCTTTTCATGTGGAGAATAAGGGTCTATTTAGTCAAAATTTGAGAAAGGACATTTTTATAAATTTAGTCAAAATTCCATAGCATTCTATTTGACAGCTCATAATAAATCTTTTGGTAATAAATCATTTTTATAGCATTAAAGTGCCTTAATGACTTCATAATTGAGTGATATTGGACTTGTTGGGTTTGTATGATTGAGCCGCATGATTTGAATGTAAGCATGCACGATTTAGAGGCCATTTGGTCCTCCAATTTATGTCCCAAAGTTTTTAACTATATTTTAAGTGCTTGATTTGTGCTCATTTGGCCTCGAATCGGATCAACATTGCTGTCATTGTGTTTATCTTGTTGAGAAGTTTAGCTTAACTATAAGTTTGTTGAAATTAGAGTTTAGATAATTCTAAATTTAATTTCAAAAGTTTCTAATAAAAATAATATTTTGAGATTCATGCCAATAAAATGATTTTTCTTGATACATATTAATATATTGAGATATCACTTTCTTTGCATTTGTCCAACTAAATATCTCCTATATTTCTTTTACACTGCATTACTTTTTCCTACAACCAAACAACCTCTTAAAGAAAAAGACAATATCATATTCTATAATTATTTGTGTTGGAGGAACAAATGTGATATTTTGTGGTCATCAAGATGATACACCACCACAAACTTCAATGAAATTTGGTTCTCATTAGTCTTTATAATTGTGTGCAAATTATCTATGAGATTTTTTATAGTAATACTATTAGCACCATCAATCCTTTAGCCCATTCACTTTAAACATCCAACTGATATGATTGTTTTCCTTACATTTTTTACCACACAATACAAGAATATTGATGCGATTCGAGTCTGTTGCCAAAGATGAAAAATGTTCTAATATAAACACAAGAATCTTATTGTCTTGTTCAAATGAGACTCGAATCAGCTTCATCTTGATTTCATGAATTCGTGCGAGAAAATAAGTTGTGATAGAGCTCAACTAACGAAGTTAAGAGGGTGATAGATTATGTAAATAATGAAGTTCATTTGTTAATTATATAAATGAAAAAAACTTTGAGTGCTATGAATATAAATGCCCGTCATATATAGCATTTTATACTACATATTTTATGAATTTTTTTACTTTTATCTACAATGCACAAAAAGGTAAATCCATCATATTTTTATTTAGCTAAATATCTTTTAAAATGATTTGTGGACCAAATATCAAGCATTTTATCATCAAAATGTATTACTTCTGAACTCATCTAGATTGAAATACAAGATTTATTTTGAAAACTCTTATATTTTATCCTCTACGTGATTTCTCACTTTTTTTCATTATGAGATTTTTTTCATACAATAGAATAAGAAGATCATAATAGTGGTCAGAAATTTTTGAAAGTGCTTACAATTAAGCATTTTAAACACTTAAATACTATGGGCATATAATTATAGTGATTTCTTAATTATCTCTATTGATTATCATGAATGAAATTTATATGGAAATAGGTTATTGAGGTCGATTTGATAGGAACATGAACATAGAACCAAACCGAGTGAGCTCTGTCACAACTTATTTATCCTTCATTCAGCAACAGTGCGAGAAGAAGACGACGGAGTTGATGGCGTGCGAAGGTGGCGATGAAAATAAGACTCCAAAGACTTGCAAATATATATCAAATGAGAAAATTTTTGTGTTAAGTTTATTTATAAAATATATCAGAGGAGAAAATTTTTAAGTGCTAGGAATATATTTTCCCCTATGTAAAAAACAAATAAAGTTAAAAAAAAAGGAGAAGCAAAATGATGCGTTACCAAAACCGTCAAGCCTAAAAGCCGATCCAAAGGTATCGTATCCCGAAACGCCACAAAGCCATCGTGTCCTGCTTGGCCTTCCGACAATCGCCAAACGCCATAATAGCCCTAGAAATTTATTTCACCTCTCATTTCGTTCCTAAAAACCCTGTGATCATTGCATATTCCTTCCCTCTCTCTACACAGTCGCCTGGATTTGCTATCCGCCTTTTCCATTTCGTTAATCGTTATCCGTATACGTCCCTCCCCCTCGTTTCCTCGTCGGCATCCGCCAAAACCCTAGCAATTTAAACTTCCCCGACATCGTTGCTCAGGTATTAAGTAGTGGGATCTCATCACTTCTTCTTCTTCTTGATTTTTAAGTTTTCCTTCGGTTCGAGTTGATATGCTGCATTTGATGGCCAGAGTAGCTGACAGGCAAGGTATGGCATATTGATATGTAGTTGTTTGTCTTGCTACATTGACTTTGCTTAGCTTGTCATCTAAATAGGGTCTGTTTCCTTGCAAGTGGGATTGAGTTAATACATCTAATGTGCTCCTCTAGAAATATTTATGAAGTGAAAGATTAGGATTTTCCCTGGTATTTCTCTACATATACTAAGCTTATGTTTAAATCATTAGGAACACTTAGTGATATCAAAAGCGTAATACATCAAGACATCTACCAGGAGTAGTGTGGTTGGATGTTTCCGAGGAAGAACCTAAAATAAAATAATTTGACGTGGAAATAACTGCAGCAAGTTGAGCATTTTCGCATTGAAGAATTTTGCGAAAAGAAGAGTGATGGGCCTAGAATTATGGCCAAATGCATGTAATCAATTGATAAAACTTTCACAGACATTAGATGGATACTAGAATAATATCATGATTGTAATTAGTATTTTAAACTTTAATTTGTACTCATCATACAATGCAGAGTGTTGCCCCTCATATGATGGATGCCTTAAATTTATAAAACATTTAATATGAATTATTTAATTTTTTTTTTTTTTAAAGTTTGATGTTTTTTTATACTGTCATTAAATATTAGTTTATGAATCATTTCTTTGGCTAAAAATTGTTTTGGGCTTCTTAATCAAAGACTTTACTAAAAAAGTTATCTTCACATAATTTAATATTTAAGTTACGAAAATATTAGTAATATTATAATTTGAAGCATTTATTGACTAGTGTATATGAATCAATATTAAAGGTAGCTTGCAATTAAGACCAAAACTAGAAGTGAAGCTTAAAATTTTTATTTAGGAAAGCAAGATTTAATTTAAAACTTTTATTTGGAATACTTAAAATAATCATAAAATTAACAGATTAAGTAATTGTATCTGTTGACTGGATGTAAAATTTAAAGGATGACATCTAAGAATGTTTTCCTAAGTATGAGGTTAAAAATTCAAGGAGTCAATGGTAAAGAAGATTCATTTATGTTGATTTTTTTTTTTATATGTATAGTTGAAATACTTATTAATGGGTAGTTGGTATTTGAACACTTAACATTGTAATAGCAAATGATGTTAGGTGTGGATGATGCAAACCCTTTCAATTATGAATAATGTCAACCCATACTTAATATTACTCTAATATTTAGAGTTGTGTTTTTTGTTCTAAAATTTAAGAAATATAACAAACAAAAGTATAGGATAATCATAATTTTGTCATTGATTTTTTAACATCCTTTGGAATGTAGGGGCATGAGATTAGTATCACCATGAAGTTATAAATTTATTGGCATTTTACTTAATCCCTTAAAATTGCTGGCATAGTACCCCAAGAACTTTACTATTTATAATGGACTTTACCATTTAAGCGTTAGTTTACTTTAGGATTTTTTATTTTTAGGTGCTAAAATCCTAGTTTCTAGTTTCTCATTCTTTTCAATGAATAAACTCAAAGACCTTGTACTTTCTCATGAAGGAAGAACAAATGCTTCATCATCTTAAACTCTTTCCAAGTCCACTTTCATATCTTTATGACCCTATGAAGAAAAACGATATTTATTTTGATGTTATATTGTTATGATTAATCGTTATAATTTTTTCATAGAGTAAGAATTTATACTTTTTTTGTGATATGTTTTTTATAATTTATATTTTCATAAGAAAATTCTTACATAAATACCAAACTGATGATTTTTTTTTCGAAAGGCAATGTAAGAAAACTCTAGGAATCTTTGTAAATGATTGAATATAAGGATTTTTAAAATAAATTTTAGAAAATATTTTTTTAGTCAATAGAATATTCATATGATATCAACACCATTAACTAGAGCGATATACGAGTATGACTTACTTGAATAGAGTGATATATCAATAATATTTAAGAATTGTCATGTTTACTAGTAGATACAAATATTAATGATGGTATATCAAAAAATATTTTCTTAATTTTTAATTCAAGATATCAATTGGAGCAAAAACTTAAAAGGGATTAATTATTTTGTGATTTTGTAATTAAAGATAAAATCAGAAAACTACTACATTATTAATGACCAATTAATAGTGATTAAAAGGTTGACAATTAAAACACTAATATGTGATTAAAAGATTGTAATGAGTCCATTAGGTTGTAAATTATAAATAATAATTTACTAATTGAGATATTACTTAGATAAATTTTGTTTTATTAATAATAATAGACCAATACACTAATTAGGATTACATTAATACCTTTCACCACTAATCACATGTATTTTAAATAGTTAATCTTGTTTGTTGAAAATTGATTATAATGGCTGCTACCTAGCACCAATCACAATGATTGAAGAAACTAATTCATATTATGTTATTAAAATTTGGTTCTTACTCTGTTAACTACCTAATTAATTTGTTAAAATATTAAATTTAATAAAATTAAATAACTATTAAATAAAAATCATATGTCAAGACAAATGGGTTTATATGATTAGCTCATTAGAATTTCTTGTTAGTTATATTTTGTGAAATAACCAATTTCATGCTTTTAATAAGACTCTTTTCCTTGAAATAAAAAATAATTAATTATGAAATAATTAGAAATAGTACATTACTAATATAGGAGAGCTATATATAGTTCTTGCTACCACACTATACAATTGAGTATTGTAGAATATTTCATATTCATTGATATTTTTAGTACATTAAACATAAAGTTGTATTGTATGCAGAAAGAAGCTTTCTCTTATATAGAGAAATTGACAATAGATATCTATTCTATATCTAAATATATATTAGATGTATATCAAAATGAAATAGCACTCGAATTTTCGATTTTTTTCTCTACACTCATTTGTATGCATTTCGATAATCCAAAAGAATTACATAGCCACAAATCTTATGTATTTTAAATAATTAATCTTGTTATAATTGACAATTGATTTCAATATTGACTGCTTAGTATTATTCACTTTGATTTAAGAAGCTAATTCATAATTATTTTAATTAGGAAATGCAAATTACTCTATGAACTGCCTACTTAATGAATTAAAACAATAAATTTTATAAAATTAAATAACTCTCAAAGAAATATGATGTTGGGGGCATGGCTGTATAATATAATTGAATCGAGCGGTTGAAGGGATCAGATTTGAATTAATCCTCAATCCGGTCTAGTCTTAACCAAGTTTGTAGGGGAATTAACTTGCAAAAATTGGTGTTCGATCACTCAACCCTTATACTGAGAAGAGGTTGGTTAGGTTTGGCTAAAATTTTTAATGGAGAGTTGGTGTTGGAATGTAATATTTTATTGACTTATTCACGTATATGTGTTGAGTTATATTTCATGATATATATTATATAGACATATTAGCACTTAATTATCATCATTATTATAAATTTTATGTTGCTTAAATAATTTTAATAGTATTTACGTCATTATGATTGAATCCCCAATTGGATCTTGGTTGAACATTAGGTATTGTGATTTCATGAAATAAAAAAAATGAGATTTTTTTCAAGCATACTGTTTACTATGAAACAAAAAATAAATAATCATTATTATTGCGTGGATTGATGAGCTGTTATGCAAGAGCATTTTTCATGTTCGCAGAGCCTTGGAGAAGGCACACATGTAGTATAGGGCGCTTATTGTTGCATGTTTTTCTCCTAAATCAAGATTTTGACACTCCAGATTGAAATATCAAATGAATTTGATTAGTTAGTTGATTAAATGACTTAATCATCTGACAAGAAATTCGAAAACTGCCATCCATTATAACGTTTTTTTTTTTACTTTGTTTTTTATATTGATTTAATATTTTAATCTCTCTTATTCTTTATTTTAATTTTTATATTTTCTTATTTTATTGAGAACCATCAGATTAACCATGATTTAGTTGAAGAATGGAATCTATGGTTATTGTCCTTTACTTAAACATACAATTTTCAACTCTTTTATCAACCCATTAATTATTAGAAATTATGTTGAACAACAATGTGCCCTCCTGTAGGTCCACATGAGTGGTTTAGAGGCCATTGAATGCGCTGCAAAAGGAAGGAATGAGGATAAGGATTTCAATTGGATCATTGATAGCTTGCTGTCCTGGATTTCAGTTGTGATTGTTTGTAATCTACGTAAAACTAAGGATTGGTCTCCGGATATCTTTCCACCTGTTTTCAAGCTTTGATTTTTGTTAATTGGAAAGCTTCTTAAGTTTGATCTTGTATGCGTCATTTTCCTCGTTTTAACTAACCGGAAGGCTGCGATAGAATATCACGAAAAGAGATGGCCATAACCAAGCCTGAGGTATGTTAGAGATTGGAATTTATATTTCTTGAACAGCATTTATGTTTTTCACTGATTACTTTTTTTTATTTATATTTTCCCTGTCTAGTAATCATTGTGCCTGGTAGAGAGATTGGGCTAGTATGTATTTTACTTGCATATGAATGGAAAATGCTAAAATGACTATCCCTATAGCATTCTATGCAGTGGATCTAGTTAATAGTCTTGATACATCATCTCCTTGTTTAGGTTTTCATATTTTTCTTATTTTATAAGTATGCTGTAGTTGGGTGTTTTCCAAAAATTTTCTCAAGGATTTCTATATTTCGTTGCCCATTGTGCTAATTTTTCTCCTATTATACCTTTAAGTATCTTTTGATCAGTTGATCCTTCGATTTAGATATCTGTTTATCTCCTTATTAATTAGCTATTATTTGTCTACTGCAACAGCAGACTACTTGAGATATTTTGAATCTTTAATATGAATAAATTTCTTGCTAATTAACAAATGCATGCATTTAGCTGCCTTTCTCCAAATCTGTTCTGGGTTAAAATTGCTTCTTTGCTTTTTTTTTTTCACATGTTTCTATTCTTCTGCATACACTTTCCAAAACAGGGGATTCAAGTTTGGTAGTTTCCAATTTTGAGTTTGGACCCAATTTTGTTTTTCACCATTTTACTATGTCCATTTTGTACAACCTTTTTGGCCAATTAATTTTGACCTTTTCCGTGAATTATTTCTTATCCAAGCTGATTGATATACTCATTAGTTGATAGTTATTTTGTTCTTTCTGCAAGTTCCCATAACAGTTATGCAGACAATGCATACAAGGAAATTTCATGCCATTGTTTATTACTATTTAGCTTTTTGGCTTTAGTAGAGTCTAGGGCTGTGTTCCTGGTATGTTAGTTTAAGAGTAAGAACATTTCATTCAGCACGTTCTTTCAGGCTATGAAGTCCTATATCTGGCTTCAAACAGCTGATGGCTCTATACAGCAAGTGGAGGAGGAGGTTGCCATGTTCTGCCCTATGATATGTCGAGAAAGAGTTCAGTCAGGCATGGGATCATCCAAAAATTTTGCTATATCTTTACCTGAGCGAGTAAATCCAGCCATTCTCAGCTTAATACTTGATTATTGTCGGTTCCATCAAGCTCCTGGGCGTTCAAATAAGGTTCATTATGTTTCAGTCTCACGTTGATTTCTAATTTCTCTTTATGAAGAGTTATTGTTCTGTTTTTGATTTATAGGATGTAGAGGAAGTGAATTTTTTTTTAATTCATAGACTTTATGCCAAGCGCTGGAATTTTGTTTTTAAATTTCTTACTGATCCTGAATTAACCCAGGAGCGGAAATCCTTTGATGAAAAATTTATCAAGACTGATACAAAGCAGTTATGTGAGTTGGCATCGGCAGCTGACAGTCTTCAGTTGAGGCCTTTGGTAGATCTCACTAGTCGAGCGCTTGCCCGCATTATAGAAGGAAGAACACCTGAAGAGATTCGTGAAATATTCCATTTACCTGATGATCTTACAGAGGTATTAATTGTGATTTATATTTTGATTGGCATGTTGATACTTTTCCTTACCGTTGTATTTTTTGCTTCAATAGGAGGAAAAATTGGAGCCTTTAAGAAATGCCACCAATGATCCCCGTATCCGTTTATTAAATCGATTATATGCAAAAAAGAGAAAAGAACTCAAGGAACGACAGAGAGTGAAGGTAGGTTAATTTGTCCACACTTTTTGTTGTCTTGTAGCAACTTGAACTTCTTTCCTGGATGGGGATTTTCAAATATGTTCAGATGCTTGTTCTGACAATTAAATCGACCCTTACTAGTTTATTAGGGATACCTAATATAAGAATCTTCCAGTTATCGGCATGATTGCCTGATGGTTCTGCTAATAAGTTCATATTTTTGCTTTGACTCTGAGTTATTATTTGTGATCGTGTTTTTTGGTATAATTTTTAGTAGTTTCAAGAAAAGTTGTGCCTGCTTTGGCATTCAGAGTCATGTGAAATTCATTTGCTTGAGCGTGTAATAATTGTTCTAGGATGATGAAGCTGAAGATCAACATGTGGATGAACGTTCAGTTGACGAGCTATTATCTTTTATAAACGGAGGAGATGGAGGTACGATTTGGAGACTTGTAAACTTTGTACGCAGGAGGCCAATTTTTTGTACCTGTAACACATTCCTAATTAATCTCATCATTTCTTTGTGAAAGGATATTTTTTTTTATCTTTTTTGATGTCCTTTGAAATATTTCGCTCTTGGTAAATAGCTTGTGTTTGCTTGTAGCTAGGGATTGCTCTTACTTGCCTTGTCATTGCGGAAGAAAATTCTCTTGTTTCTTTTGCTGACCTTATTGGGCTATTGAACTGCCTTTATGTGGAAGACGTTCCTAAAATTTTCCAGGCATGTGATGAATTGGATCCTGCTGTGTTTCTTTTGATAGTCATGCTTGTGCTAATTGGACATTTTTTCCGGAGCTTGTGTATGTTTTAAGGCATGAAAGAAACCAAACTTAAATGCCATTGGTGATGTATGTATGAAATGATAGCAGATTTGATACTCCTGGACTACGGTTAGATCATTGGGGAATTTTAACTTCGATGTTGTTTTTTTTTTCCTATTATCATCCATACGAAGTTATTCTTTCCCAGTGTCCTTAAGGTGTTTGTGTGCTTGTTGCAGCTATATTTTCTTCTTTTGTTATATGAAACAATCTAGCTTTCAAGCTGCTTTTGAAATTTTGGTACATCGTGCATAATTGAATTTGTTGCATCTTTTCTTGAGAAGCCTGGAACCTAGTTAGTTCTTTCTGAGGCTAGGTGGAACATACAATAATAGTTATTTGTCTTCTTTTTTCCCCAAAAATGAATGCTACTCTTTACCTCACAATTAGATTGCGCCATGGAAACAACGCTTAGTTCTGGTGTTTAATTTGCTTCTTCAAAAGATGGAAATGTTCTGAATTTGACATGCATATTTCTTGTACTTTTTAGTACCTCTTCATATATTTAAGTAAATATTACTTACAAATTGATTATTTGTTGATATTCATTTCAATTAAAAAATCCATAATGAGAAGATTTACAATCTATAACCATTTCTATTGCAGGGCTTTAGATCTAGACGAGATACTTATTGAGATTTAGGAGATTATGATGTATTATAGTGGTTTGATTAATAAATCTTTTGAATAAAATTCTACAGACTAATAGAATGTTAATGGTCAGAGAAAAAAAAATTGATACCAATATTTAAGTTTAAGATTTCGTTAATTATAAATGAATCAAATTTATGAGTCATAAAATAAAGTTACTAGAGAAATTAATGGAACATATATTTTAAAAAAAGTACATTAGTCTTGGAGAACTAATTTGATTTCATGTGAGAAAGTTCTACTATGAAAACACTTTTCTATCAAGATAATTAATGGATAAGTATAACGCGAAGAAATGATCTTCATATAATTTTTCTTGATCTTGATGAGTAGCGTGATAGGAAGTGGATGCAATTTCAGCAAAACCAGAAAATAGCGCAAGAAATTTAGGAAGAAGACACACAAAAACTCTTTTTTATTGAAAGAACTAAGAAAAACACAAGATACAGTTGGATCTTCAATTGGAGAGGAAGATCGGCTCTCCCAAATCCCTAGTTGTCGGCTAGAGCCCACTCAACCTAAGCAAAATTAATTCCAGCAAAATCAAGCATCATCTGAAATCACCCCATAGTTAGCCTTATATAGGCTCTCCTAATTCTCTCCCAAATCAGCTCCCTTTCTCTAAATAATTTCCTCTCATATTTGAATTCAAATTAGATCTCTTTCCCTAATTAATTTCCTCCCAATTGTAATTAAAACTTTCCTAAATAATTTTTTCTTGATTCCTCCTTACATAATGAATATTAAATCTCCCGGGCTTTTCCTAAATAATTCCCTCTTAGATTTGAATTCAAATTAGATTTCTTTCCCTAATTAATTCCCTCCCAAATGGAATTAAAATTTTCTTAAATAATTCCCCCTCTCTTTTCTTGCTTGCCGCCCCCGGTCCATCATAGAGGTGTCAATAGACACGATTTGAAAACCTAAAAAATTTGGATTTGGGTCAACCTATATGATATTCGGGTCAAGTTTGGGTAACGTAAGTGACTAAAAAAAATCAGATCAGGTTTAGATCATGCCACTTCTGATTCATGTTAACTCATAAAATAAAGATTTAACAATTTAATTCATCTTTTTAACGAAGAAATCTTACAAAACTAAATTTTTTTGTTATTTTGATGCCCAAATCGAGTTATTGTGTTCATTTTTGGTTGGGTTTACTCTAATCAACACAACTTTTTTTTTTTTTTTTTGGTGTTAGTTTTGGGTTAGGTCAAGTCATGTTCGGGTTGGGATTTTTAACTTGTTTAATAATGGGTTGGGTTTGGGTTGATTGTATTTTTGTCGGGTCGTTTTTGGGCCGGACTTAAATTCGACCTGTGAACCAGATTAACACACCTGATAAGGCATATATGATCGAGTACCATGCGAATTGATTTAGTGTGCATTAAGATAGAAAGGTGTGTATGAAAGTTATGCTAAAATTATTAAAGATGTGTATGATAGAGCACTGAGTATTATTATAAGTATTTGTGTACTGATCAAAGAGTTTTAAATTATAGTAGGATTAAATCAAAGAGTAATAGTGAGGCTTATCTTTTTGTAGTGTTGAGATGTTAATAAATGATATTCAAAGTGGATTCCTTGATGTGTTATTTTTGCAAATAACATGGTTCTAATTGGTGATAGATCTGCTTAAATAAGCAAAAAATATAATAATGAAGAAAATAGGCCTTAGAAATAGTAGACTAAAGATTGAGTATATGCTATGCACATAACAATTATCAATCAATTTTGTCAGAAGATAGAAATTGTATTGCCAGGTGAAATATGTTTAGAACTTTAGATATATACTAAGAATGGGAATGTAGATAATGATATAACTTTCTTGTGTTAAAATTGTATGGTTAAAATGGATAAGTTCTTAGGAGTATGCAATAAGAGAATATCATGATGACTTAAGATAAATCCAAGTAGTCCGGCAGTATTTTATGGATTTAAGTGTCGAGCAATAGTTTTTTTTTTAAAAGTTGAACATGATAGAAATATGAATGTTAAAATGAATGCATGTCAAAAGTAAGAATGATAGATTAATGAATGATTATATTTGAGGAATAGTTGGAGTGACATTCATTGAAGTTAGTATTATTGAAAGTTGACGTAGGCAGTTTGTACATGTCCAATGGGGAGTAGAAAATGTACCACCATTAGATAAATTGGATAGAATTAATGTTAGAGGATTAAGAATGTGACTGCTTTAAGGTAACATGAATAGAATTTATTCAAAATAATTTGTGAGGAATAAATTGTACTTTAGAGAACACTTAATAGGAAGAGATGGAAAATGAAGATTCATAAAGTTGACCCCAAATAGTTGGGTTAAGACTAAATAATAACTAATAATGATGATTAATTGATGACTCTAAAATAAAGAAAATATCATGAATTTAAAAGAGATGCTTGTATTTGAACTTGAAGTAAATGATATTTATGGCTATGTTACATGCACGAAGGTTAGCATTGAAATTGGAAAGTGAAAATTTGATTGATCATCTCCCGGAGGATTATGCGGATTCTTGCATACTTGATGTCTGCATGCCCAACACCCCTCCCCTACTTTTTTCCTGGGAAAGAAATCCGGCAGAAGTTGTCTGATTCTGAATGCTCCTTACCCTATAAATATCTGAAAAATAGATGAAAGAATAAATAGAGTTGAAATGGGAGTTACATATTTGGACTATACAAATATTTGGATTGATGAATTTAGGTAGAAGGTTGGTTTTTGAGTGTCTTTATTTGAATCCATGTTTTGCTGATAGGATAGAGTAAAGATGGATGAATTTAGGTCTGTGTAAAGACACATTATTAAAATTAATGCAAAGACATGTAACTTGCATTGATGTGCCCCAAAATGGTCCAATAAATCTATATAATCTGTGTAAATTATCATAACAAATAACAATGTTAACTATCAAATGCTACACATCTTGCTTGTTCTATGTTTTAGATCTTTTTTGGTAAATCATGCGGTTTTTCTTATTTAATTGGTTCTCATAGTCTATCTTATTTTTTAGTAAGTTCCTTAATACCAAAAACACAATATGACTTTATGGAGTTTTGTTGTTTGCTATGGCTATCTCATGTGAAACGATCAATGGAATTGCAGGAATTAATAAGAAGTTGATTTAGCAATGGAATTACAAAATTAATGTTTCACTTAGTTGAGACTTTTAGTTTTCGTGATTATTGATTGCTTTCGGCATGCGGTTACACGTTAGAATAATAGAACAATTCAAAATAATAACACGATAAATAGTAAATCAAACATGCGGGTAACAAAAATCTGGCGCTTAACAAATAGAACTTTCACCTTAGAGTCTTTCACTCTCGCTCTTGCAATTAGGGTTCAGCAAAGAAGGGGTAGAAGCAACCCTAGAGATGCCACCACAAGACAAGTAGTGCGTAGGACCTTGTTCGCCGGAGAGGTAGCCGGAGTTGGGGAAGACGGTGGACAACCGATGAGTTGCCACGATCCGAAAGGTTGTTGCTCGTCGATGACTTCCATCAAAGTGTAGAGGATACAGTCGACATATTCCTCGACGGTGAAGCCAAATCCGAAACCGAGATCAAAGAAAGGAGAGTGTAGGATGTCTAGTTGGCCTTGCTCGTCGTACACGAACCCATGATCAACATCTGGATCTGCCATCCATGAGCTTGGACGTATCCTTGTTGTGGTTTCTTGGTGGGGCCGCCAGTAGGAAGGGGTTGGGAGGGGTGGTGGATGGTGAGAGTTGGTGGGTGAGGATGAGAGGAGTAGGGGCGGCTATGGTTAGAAGGGGTGGAGGGTTTAATTTAAAAAATCTGAAGTTAATTCCAGATTTTCTAAGAGGGATGGAAAAGATTAATTTGGATTCAAATTAATCCCAATTATGGTTATTTGGGGGGGGGGGGGGGGGGGGGGAGGTTTGGGGAGAGATTAGGGGTGATTAATTGAGGGGGAGAAGTTAATTGGAGAGAGAAAAGCAAGGGGGAGGGGGGGTGCGGTTTGGGGGAGATTAGGGGTGATTAATTGAGGGGGAGAAGTTAATTGGGGAGAGAAAAACAAGGGGGAGGGGGGCCGGCCATAGAGGAGGGGGGATTATGTCTAGATTCAATGTATGTGGGTCCCAAAGGAATTAATTAGATTGTAATCAAATTTGAATTTTAATTTCAGATTTGATTTAAATTAGGATGGCTTCCTAATTGGGTTTGAATTGATAGGAAAGTATTTGAAATTCAAAAGTTGATTGAATCCCAAAAAAGAGTCTTTCCTAAATAGCAAGAGTTATTTTAGGAAAGTAATTTAAACAATTTGAATTTTGAAATTCAAATTGGGTGGACTATGGAAGTGGAGGGCCAGCTGGTTGGGCAAGGGGAGAGGGAGTGGCGGCTGGGGTGGAGGTCGGCGGTAGGGTGTGGGATGGCCGGCGGATGGAGGGGTCAAGGGAAGCTGGCGGCGTGGGGGATAGGGCAGGAGCTTGGTCTAGAAGGGGAGGGGACGGTGGGAAAGGGGAGGCCGGTGGGTGCTAGGGAGAAAAGGGAAGAAGCGATGAGCCGCAAACCTCGGACTCCAAAGGTTGACGGGTACTACTCTCACCCTCCCCTAGGGTTAATCCTCTCAAGAACTCACAAAGAGATCAAGCAAGAAAGTGGAAATATCATTCATAATCATTATTAGAAAATAATACAATGACTAGGCCTTAATATATAGGCCTCCAAAAGCAAAAACGTAAAAGACACATATGCCCTCGGGCTACAACATGTAATTAATCCCTCATAGGGGTACAAATGAAAAAAATTGAAATATAAATAACAGAAATATAATAAAACATCATAAATAGAAACTATGAATCGTAGCCGTCAATCTACGATTCCTCCAATGGTAAGTGTGTCGAAATCTCCTGCGGATGTCCTCATCATTCTCCCCGGGTGGGAGAAAGCTCGACCCCGTCGAGTAAGTGTCTCGTGAACTCTCGTACAGCTCCAGAAGGTCGGGGTCCAGTCTCTGTCTCTCCTCGCGATCCATCATGTGTTCTCCGTTTTCGGTTTCCCTTTCCATTGAACCAAGTACCTTTGGTGCCCACCATCTTTGTTGGAGATGATTTCATCACTAAGTATTACTTCCATCTTCTTCGCATTAGGTAAAGTATGGATATTTGAGAGTGAAGGTAGGCTAGGGATCTCACCAGGTAGGGTCACACAAGGCTCAATATTTAGTGGATTAGCAGGGTTAAAATCTGATCCCTCAAAGGCTACTAGATCTTCGATGGTAAACATAGGATTAATGTTGAAACCTTCGGGAAGGTCTAGCACATAAGCGTTACTATTTATTTTGGATATTACTTTAAAAGGCCCTGCGCTTCTAGCATGTAACTGTTTAACGGTTCCTTGGGGGAACCGCTCTGGACGAATCCGTACCATAACAAAATTGCCAACCTTGAATTCTTTAAATCTTTTCTTAAGATCCGCATTAAGCTTATAATTAGCATTGCTTAATTCAATTTTTTTGTTAATTTCCTTATGCAATTCGTGAAGATGTGATGCAAGTGCAGATGCAGACTCATATGTTCTTAGCCTAGGACACATAGGGATCAAATTTATAGGTTGTCTAGGTTGGTATCCATACACAATCTCAGCAGGACTTCGACCTGTAGTCCGATTGACAGAATTGTTGTATGCAAACTCTGCTGTAGGAAGTTTAGAATCCCAATCACAAATATGTTCGCCTATTAGGGTCCTAAGGAGGTTACTTAGACTCCTGTTAACGACTTCAGTTTGATCGTCCGTTTGCGGGTGAAAGGCAGAAGAGAATTGTAATTTGGTTCCCATTTTGTGCCATAAAATTTTTCAAAAGTAGCTAGTGAATTTTACATCACGATCTGACACAATGGTTTTAGGTAAACCATGAAGCCTAACAATTTCATCGAAATACAATTTGGCAATTCTAGAAGCGTCAAACGTTTTGGAGCATGAGAGGAAGTGGGTCATCTTAGAAAACCTATCCACTATCACACACACAGAGTCGTGCTTTCTAAAAGTCTTGGGTAGTCCTAAAACAAAATCCATGCTAACATCCTGCCACGGGCCGTTGGGTACAGGAAGGGGCGTGTAGAGACCGATATTCCGTTTCCTTTGCTTGGTCAACTGACATGTATGACACCTCTTGACCAACCTACTAACATCTCGTTTCAAACTGGGCCAGAAGAATCGATGTTCAACTGCATCGATGGTTTTTGATTGTCCAAAATGTCTAGCCAAATCTCTAGCGTGTAATTCCCAAACAAGGAATTCTCGAAGTGAAGTATTGGGAATACACAGCTTCTACAATTTAAACAAATAACCATCTTCTAGGAAGAAATCATCTGCTATTCGTTCGCCTCCAGTCGACAGTGCGGAATACGTCTCCTTAAAATCAGGGCAGTCCAAATAGTCTTCCTTAAGTCGCTCGAAACCAATTACTTCGGTCCTCATTTCACGAGTAACCATCATCCGACAACTTAGTGCATCAGCGGTTTTATTCTCAGATCCTGCCTTATGTCTAATCGTATAAGTGTACTCTTGCAGGAATTCAACCCAACGACCATGACGGGCATTGAGTTTCTTTTACGAATTAATGTATCGCAAAGCTTCGTGGTCGGAAAATATAACAAATTATTGCGGCAACAAATAGTGTCTCCAATACCTAAGGGACTGAATGATCGCATAAAACTCCTTATCGTAGGTAGAGTACCATTGCCTGATATCATTTAACTTCTCACTAAAATACGCAACAGGGTGTCCCTCTTGTGACAAAACTCCTATACCAATGCCAGGTGCGTCACAAGTTACTTCAAAAACCTTAGAAAAATCGGGTAGACGCATCACTTGGGCCTCTACCATTCTCTTCTTGATTTCCTCGAGAACTTTAGATGCAGGTATAGTCCAAAGGAATTCTCCCTTTTTCAGGCAAATAGTTATAGGGGCCACAATAGTGCTAAAATTCCTAATAAATCTCCGATAAAAGGCGACCAATCCATGAAAACTCCGAACGTCTCTGATGTTCTTTGGTTTAGGCCACTCATTAATTGCTCGCACTTCTCAGGGTCAGCTGATATTCCTTGAGAGGATATGATAAATTCAAGAAAAGTGACACTATCGGTGAGGAACATACATTTCTTGGGGTTAGCATACAATTGCTTCTTTCTCAGGACCTCACAGACTTGTCTTAGATGATTTAGATGTTGGTCCACCGAACTACTATAGATGAAAATATCATCAAAATAGACCACAAAGAATTTTTCTAAGAACGGGCGAAGAACTTGGGTCATACTCTCATGAACGTACTAGGAGCATTACTAAGGCCAAACGACATAACCATCCATTCGTACAACCCATTCTTAGTTTTAAATGCCGTCTTTCATTCATCCCCAGGGCAGATTCTAATTTGATGATAACCGCTTTTAAGATCAATCTTAGAGAAGAGAGTTGCTCCAGTCATCATATCCAACATGTCATCCAAACGAGGAATGGGGAAACAATACTTCACAGTAATCTTGTTGATAACGCTACTATCAACACACATCCTCCATGAGCTGTCCTTTTTGGGAGTCAAAAGTGTGGGAACAGCACAGGGATTTAAGCTTTCTTTGATAAATCCCTTTTGGAGCAAATCATCGACTTGTTCTTTTAACTTGGCATGCTCTCCCGGATTCATACGATAATGGGGAAGGTTGGGCAGTGAGGCTCCGGGTACTAAGTCTATAGCGTGCTGGATATCCCGTAGGGGGGGCAATTGGTTTGGAAGATCCACAGGGAAGACATCTGCAAAAGTCTCAGGGAGTGGTTGGACTTCTTTCGGAATGGGCTCTCCTAGTTCCGCATTTGCTTCACGGGCCACTAGGGCATACATGGGGGCTCCTTGACTAAGTTCAACTTCTACTTCCTTCGCAGTTAAGAAGTGTAACCCTTTGCTAGGTTTAACAGGAGCAGGCTTGACTTCATTCTTATGGGGCTTTGGTTGTGAGGGTACTAGCTTGATCTTCTTGCCGTTATGCTCAAACACGCAGGCGTTTGTCCTCTTATAAATATGGACATCGTTATCAAATAACCACGGGCGACCGAGGATAATCTGACCCATATCCATAGTCAAAACATCACACCAAATCTTCTCTTGATATCCAACAAACTCTATGGGAATAAGACTTATATCCTTTATCTCTATGGCAGTCGAATTAATCCAAGCGACCTCATAAGGGTTCGGGCGGGGTGCTATTTTCAAGTTAAGTTTGGATATCATCGTGGAAGAGACAACGTTGATATAACTTCCACTGTCAATGATGACCTTACAGTTTTTGTCTCCAATCTTAATAAATGTGTGGAAAATTGAAGTCCTACGCCAATCATCACTCGATTTAGGTTGGGACAAGGCACATCTAACAACTTGCAGATCAACGGGGGTTTCCTCGTAGAAAAAGTCTTCATCATCATCAACGTGATGAACCAAATCAGTATCAGGTTCTACCTCTTCTTCTTCAACCTCTTCGATTATGGTGACCTTGTAGGGACTAGAACATTGCGAGGCAATGTATTCATAACCATGACACCTATAACACTTGGTCCCAGAGGTTGCTTTGGGAGTGTCACGTTCGGGGTTTTTCCTTTAAGGTCAGGGCGAGGTTGGGATTGACCGGCATTTGGTCGATTAATCACAGGGCCAGCAGGTCGGCTTTGAGGTTGACCGGAAGAAGCTCTATACGGGGTTGGACGGGAGTCTAGATGCTTAGAGTGAGAGTGGGTCCTAGACTCCTCGAGGTCAAGCACTAAGCTGCAGGTTGCTTCTGAGGTGTCAACTCCTCTTACGAAAAGTTTATTACAGAGATCTTCCCAAAGGACAACTCTAAACATAGAAAGAATTTGGGCAGGGGTAGTAATCTCTTCACCACTACAACGAATCATATAATCATCAAAAGCGGAGATATAATCTTTGACAGGTTTACTCCCTTGAGTCAGCCTATTCCATCTATCTAAGAGCTCGGGGTAGTAGGACGGAGGGAGGTACTTTCGTTTGAACTCTTGTTTCATAGTTTGCTAGTCGTTGATGGGGTGCTCACCTCGAGCTTTGCGCATGTTTTCTAAGTTTTCCCAATATTGGCTAGCTCTGCTCGTAAGTTTCATCTCAACGAACCTAACTTTCCTAGCCTCCGAGATGTTATACTACTTGACATAGCTATCCATCCCTTTGAGCCAATTTAGGAAGACTTGAGGGTCGAGAGTACCATCATAGGAAGGGGCGTCTATTTGGATGTTTTTAAGCAACTGAGCGTCGTTATCTCTCCAAGTTGGTTCATGTCCTACGGGCTCATGGTCGTGTCTATGATGTTGACGGTAAGGTTCTCGCGGAGGTCCGTAGTCATTTCGAGCTTCTTCGACATACGGGGAGGGTGGTCTAGAAGGGGTGTACATTATTGGATTCCCTAGCCTTTCGATGTTATCAAGGCGTTCTCCCGCATGTCGCCTAAAGTCAGCTAAGTCGCCTTGGGTTTCTCTAATCTGTTGGGTAACCATTCCAAGTTGACCTAGAATTAAGTCTAAAGTCCGCTGAATTTATTCCGGATCCATGGGTAGTCGCTGGGGAACAATTAGGGTTGAAGTTAGGTAGGGGACAGCACTTAAATGCAATGGTAGACTCACTAAAAGGTCACTAAATGGTGCAGGAATAGTTTGGACAGCAAGCTACACTAGGGGTTTAAGTAACCTAGGCACTTAGGGAGGTTGTAGGGTTGAGGACAGAATTTGCTAAATGAGTGCAGGAAATTACTGGACAACAAAGTAAAACAGTGATTTGAGGTAAATACATGATGATATGCATGCAAACAAGTTAAGAGATGGTTAGGTAAGTTCCTAGGATAGAGCACATGTAACTTATGCCTACCATGCTCTAATATCAAGATGATGTGAAACGATCAACGGAATTGCAGGAATTAATAAGAAAGTTGATTTAGCAATGGAATTACAAAATTAATGTTTCACTCAGTTGAGACTTTCAGTTTTTGTGATTATTGATTTGCTTTCGGCATGCAGTTACACGTTAGAATAATAGAATAATTCAAAATAATAACACGACAAATAGTAAATCAAACATGCGGGTAACAAAAATCCGGCGCTTAACAAATAGAACTTTCACCTTAGAGTCCTTCACTCTCGCTCTTGCAATTAGGGTTCAGTGAAGAAGGGGTAGAAGCAACCCTAGGGATGCCACCACAAGACAAGTAGCGCGTAGGATCTTGTTCGCCGGAGAGGTAGCCGGAGTTGGGGAAGACTGTGGACGGCCGGTGAGTTGCCACGATCTGGAAGGTTATTGCTCGTCGATGACTTTCACTAAAGTGTAGAGGATACGGTCGATGTATTCCTCGACGGCGAAGTCGAATCCGAAACCGGGATCAAAAAAAGGAGAGTGTATGAAGTCTAGTTGGCCTTGCTCGTCATACACGAACCCATGATCAACATTTGGATCTGCCATCCATGAGCTTGGCCGTATCCTTGTTGTGGTTCCTTGGTGGGGCCGCCATAGGAAGGAGTTGGGAGGGTTGGTGGATGGTGAGAGTTGGCGGGTGAGGATGAGAGGAACAGGGGCGGCTAGGGTTAGAAGGGGTGGAGGGTTTAATTTAGAAAATCTGAAGTTATTTCTAGATTTTGTAAGAGGGAGGGAAAAGATTAATTTGGATTCAAATTAATCCCAATTATGGCTATTGGGGGGGGGTTTGGGGAGATTAATTGAGGGGGAGGAGTTAATTGGAGAGAGAAAAGCAAGGGGGAGGGGGGCCGACCATAGAGGAGGGGGGATTATGTCTAGATTCAATGTATGTGGGTCCCAAAGGAATTAATTAGATTGTAATCAAATCTGAATTTTAATGTCAGATTTGATTTAAATTAGGATGGCTTCCTAATTGGGTTTGAATTGATAGGAAAGTATTTGAAATTCAAAAGTTGATTGAATCCCAATAAAGAGTCTTTCCTAAATATCAAGAGTTATTTAAGGAAAGTGATTTAAACAATTTAAATTTTGAAATTCAAATTGGGTGGACTATGGAAGTGGAGGGCCGGCTGGTTGGGCAAGGGGAGAGGGAGTGGCGGTTGGGGCGGAGGCCGGCGGCAGGGTGTGGGACGGCCGGCAGACGGAGGGGTCAAGGGAAGCTGGCGGCGTGGGGGTTAGGGGAGGGGCTCAGTCTAGAAGGGGAGGGGACGGTGGGAAAGGGGAGGCCGGCGGGTGCTAGGGAGAAAAGGGAAGAAGCGAGGAGCCGTGAACCTCGGACTCCTCCAAAGGTTGACGGGTACTACTCTCACCCTCACCTAGGGTTAATCCTCTCAAGAACTCACAAAGAGATCAAGCAAGAAAGTGGAAATATCATTCATAATCATCATTAGAAAATAATACAATGACTAGGCCTTAATATATAGGCCTCCAAAAGCAAAAACGTAAAAGACACATATGCCCTCGGGCTACAACATGTAACAAATCCCTCATAGAGGTACAAATGAAAAAATTGAAATATAAATAACAGAAATATAATAAAACATCATAAATAGAGACTATGAATCGTAGCCGTCGATCTATGATTCCTCCGATGGTAATTGTGTCAAAATCTCCTGCGAATGTCCTCATCACTATCTCTTCACTTTTGAGTTCTACTGCTAGCTGGAATTATTCTATGCATAAGTTTGCAGAAGTTGGTTCCTCAGATATTAACCAATGTCTTAATTTTTCATAACAAGTCTTATGAACTGTAGCTACTTTGTAAGCAAATCTGTAGAGTGGGAGTTGAAAATTTTTATTTCTTTTTTATTTTGATGTGCTTTTCAACAGATTCAAAGTTTATCAGGTCTGCTAAAAATAAAAAGAAAAACAGGAGAAGAAGAGACCTATCAGAAGAGCCTTCTACAAATGAACTCAGTAATAAACAGAAGGTAATTATGAATATTATCTCAGCCTTTCTGATAATTTACTCATTAGCAGATCTTGAAGCTGCTACTTACAAGGGCTATTTACCTCAGGAATCAACAAGTTATTCTGTGGGATTCCATGAGTCTGGTGCAGGTATTTCTTCAAATTCTGCTAGAAACTCAGAAATGCACTATGATTCTGAAGATGTTTTCCCAGGAAAACTTGAGTTTGATGATGATTATGTTGATGATGAGCTAGATCCTGCAATGAAGGAAGAACTTGACAGGTCAGCTGGCCTTGTTTTTGCATGTGTTCCCTTGCAGCCTTTTTATTGAAAAGTTTCTTCTGTTGTGATCTTCTTGTATGCCTTGAAATTCTGTATCATGCTACTGAAGCTGAACATTGTAAATTAAACGGGTGCAAAAAGCATGCAAAGTTTGCAAGGAAACAATCTATCTAACACAAATGTTTATTTAATGCCAATGATGAATAGCAAGTAAAAGAAATAGCTCCAATTTGTGTGACATTAATGGATCTTTTCGGAGTAAGTTGCATCGATACTCCTAAAACTCAGGGCATATGGTATGCATGCAGGCATGTCTTTGTCTGCGTTTTCAATGTCCTATGCTTTTAGGAATTGCCTTGCCCCGTGTTGAGCTTCCCATGTTGTTTCTATGCATCATAATCTCAGGAGAAATTATATATGAAACACAACAAATTCATATTTTCTGCACTAAACTGAATTCTACAATTTACCACGTCTGATTTTTGGTTAAATTTAGTCACACTTCTAACCGGCAGATAGAGAAAATTTGATGGAAGGAATTAAAGGAGATGAATTAATTAGTCAACTCTCATTTGAACAAGCATATCTCATCCCAAAATTGTAATATAACTTTGCAATAAGCAATGAAAAATTATGCTAAATTAGTTTTTTGAAGTTTGTGCTGGTTTAGATCATAATCTTTGGGAATTTGCTTTATGGACTTATTGTACTTTACACCATATGTAACATACCTTAAGGTTCACTTGTGAAGACTTGGGTTTCAAAATGTAGGGTGCATGAATTTCCATCATACCTCATATTGGGCCTAATTTAGGGTAGTATTTAGGTGTCTACCTTATAATCCATTATGGAATCCAAAGCACAAATTCGTGATTTTGATCATACCTTATGATTTGCCCTATTATGTGGGAAATTTGAACTTTTCTTATGAAGAGAGTAATTTTAATGTAAAATATGACGTTCTATTACAGCTAAGATAATTTTTAAAACACAAGTACGTGCTGTATTTGAATTAAATTTCAAGAATTGAAAAAATTGGCATGGCAAAACTAGTTTACATTTTTATAGACTACAGAATAGAGTTTTGCGGTCCTTGTTTTAGAAGAGTTTGATTCTGATGAGCATTGGTGTTGATAATATTCTTGAATTTCCTATCACAATGTTTGTCGCTCCAGTAGAGATGTGATGGTATTCCATTTACAAGGTGGACCTTTTGCATTCCTTGACACTAGAGGCCACTATTGGAATTTCATCATCAATTAGTGATGAGGGATTTAGATCATTCAGCAGTCTGATTTGTTTTCTCCATGGCCAAGGATGCAAGGAAAGCATTGAATTTGTGTATAGAACTGAGGAAGGCCAGTATAGAACCTACTGAAGTGAAGCTTTAAGGAGAAGGAGAATGATAGGAAATACTTGGGTTCGTAAGTAATCCTATCGGATTTACTTGAGTTCGCAAGCAACCATAACCAAAAATTGGTAAAAACAGTGAAAATACACAAAAAAGATAATGTAACAACCCAAAAATAGTAGACTTTTATTAGATAACTCAAAACAAAGCAAACATAAGAAAAGATACAATTGATCCTCTATTCGAGAGGAGGATCGTTCTCTCCAAATCTCTAGACACTAGGTCTAGAGCCCAAAACTTCCAAGAGACACCAAGAGATCACCCATCTAAGCATGCCCATCCCTAACCCCCTCATGCCCTTTAAATAGCCCTCTCCACCTCCTTAAAAACTTCATAATATAAGATATTATTTATTTAATACAAAAGATATCAAATTTTTTTAATTAATTAAATCCATTTTCCTTATTGGCTTGTCGCCTCCCTCTCTCTCTTTTCTTTTTGCTGCCAAAGTGGGTCCCACTGTTAGGTGAGGCGGTTTGAACCGCCTCTTGTAGAAAAAGGCCGGCCCATGTGGGGCCGGCTTGGCGGTTTCCTACACCGTCCTAACAATACCGCCTTCCCAAAGAGCCACCTTGTCCTCAAGTTGGAAAGAAGGAAACTGATGCTTTATCCTCTCGTAAGATTCCCAGGTTGACTCGTAATCTGGCGGATCCTTCCACTTGATCAATACCTCTTTTCCTCCTCCTCCTCCTCCCTGGCGTACCCCTTGTAACTCAAAGAGTTCTAGTATCACCTCCAAGTCCTCTGTTAAAGTCGCTGGTATCTCAGAACTTGTGGAAATATGCTTGTGTTCTTGTGGAGGTGACCATCCTTGAGGTGGCTGAAAAATCTTACCGAATTGCTGAATCAAGGGCTGCACTGAAAGAGAAACATCCCCTCCCTCCTCCAATCTGATTACCTCCCGCCTGTGTATTCCCACCAGAGAATCTTCCCCCACCTCTTGTATGCTCCTAACCATGGTCTTAAGTGATACCATGGCTTTGGATAGTCCTGCATCTCTCTTGATAACCACCTTTCTCCCCTCCACCATTAATTCCATCGTGAGTGCTCCGCAATTGTCCTTGGTTTCCCCCAAGGTTTGTAACCACTTCATCCCCAGAATGACATAAGTACTTCCTAACTCCAATGGGAGAAAATCCTCCTTTAGCTGAATCCCCTGGATGATCAACACCACACCTCTACAAATTCCCTGGCCTTTCTCCACCTTCCCTGTTCCCATCATCACCCCATAATAACAGCCACCAATTTCACTCCCAGTTGGTTGACGACCTCAGTGAAAATGAAATTATGGGTACCCCCACTATCAATCAATATTACCACCTCCATGCCTGTTATTTCCCCCTTTACCTTCATCATATGATTCGAAGTGAATCCTACTACTGAATTCAGGGAGACTTCTGCCATATCCAGATGCAACTTGTCATCCATCTCTCTCTCACCTCCCTCCTCAGTTTCCTCGCCATCACATACGATGAGAACCTGAAGAGTTCGATCCCTACATTTGTGCCATGGAGTATACTTCTCATCACACCGGAAACATAGCCATTTTGCCCTCTTCTCCTGCATCTCCTTCTCTGTTAGCCTCTTGAAATTTTCCCCACTTCCTTCTCCTCCAGCTTTCTCCTTGGGCACTTCTTTTAGGCTCCTTGGTGTTGGCCCCTTGGGGGCTAAGAAGGTAGTGGTCATCCTGTACGATCCCCCCGAGTTACTCCCTCTAGCCCCTCTTTCCAGCTGCTTCTAATCTTCCACCAACTGGGCTTGCTCCATGGCCTCCCCCAGGTCTCTTGGCCTCATCACCCGAACCGCTGCTCGTATCTCAAGTTTGAGTCCTTTCATAAAGTTTCCTTCCAGTACTGTCTCAGAGAGCCGGTTCAATCTACTGGCCAAGTATTCAAATTTGTCACGGTAATTTGCCGCGATCTCTTCCTGTGTCAAGGCAAAGAATTGCTCATAGAAATCTCCTGTCCTACTGGTTCGAAAACATTCTAATAAGCACTTTTTGAACTCCCTCCAGCTCCTAATGGGTTGCCTTAGGTCACGCTGTTGGTACCATGCTAGTGTTTTTCCTTTCAAACATAATCCTGCTGCCGTTTGCTTCTCTTGGAGGTCAATCTGTTGACAGCGAAATATTGTTCCACTTTGTAGATCCATCCATGGCCATCCTCACCCTCGAAGATGGGCATCTTTAGCTTTCTTACCTTTAGGTCACCTCAGAATCCTCCATATTCTTCCATCTCGTGAAGAGGAGGTGCTCCCCAGTTGTCTTGATCTTCTCTCCGGCGATCGTATCCAAACCTGTTATCAAAATCCCTTCTTCATCTTTCATAATCAGCTCCTCGGTGGTAGAAATCTTCTCTTCTTCTGATAAAATCTGCAGCTCTTCTTTCGAATCCGGTGCTCGCTTCCTCCCTAGAAAGAGGTTCAAGAGGAGGCATTCCGTCTTTACCCTCCTAGATTTCTACCTCTGGATTTTTTCTTCTCCTCCATGTATTAGGGTTTCCTCCCCTCCCATGGTCTTCGAAATTTTCCTTTGCTTTCAATGTCGCCGGGTTGGTCTTTACTTCTAGTAATTTCTTTAACTTTTCTTCAATTATTACGAACTTTCCTTATATTTTTGCGTTATTGGAAGAAAACTGATTTTGAAAATCAGAAAACCTTTCCTCCAAATCTAATTTGATTTGCCCGATTTCACCTTCCAAAACTTTGAACCGCCTCTTGTAGAAAAAGGCCGGCCGATGTGGGGCCGGCTTGGCGGTTTCCTGCACCGACCTAACAGAGAAGGAAACACAACATTGGCACATAGTATACTATCAAATTAGCTCCATTGAAATATGTACTGATGCTACAGTTTTGGACATCTAACAAATGCATTTTTTTAGTACGTAAAACCTATGGACCTATCCTCATGATTAATTTTTTAGAATTTCCTTGTGCTATTCTCCTAGACTTATAGTTTTTATTGATAAGATTTTGTATTGCAATAGTTAAGAATAAGGTTTTTATAATAATTTTCATGCTAATCATGCATCTGTTGTGAAATTTTACTAGGCCTAAGCCCTAGATTCTATATGTAATGGATTATTTTTAGTATTTCAAGTTTTGTAACCAATAATAATTTCAACTGAAGTACCACCAATAGACCTATGACAATTGAATTGTATGCTAACACATCCAGAAGTAACATTAAATTTCAATAAGTTTTGTTTTCAAAGTGCTAAGCATAATGTGATGTGTGAGTTTATTTTTGTTTCACTGTATGAAGTTCAAAAGTAATGCTTCAACTAATTAAAATGCTCATGAGTTGTAATCATTTATTATGTGCATATAATAGTTATTTAATGTATATAACATTTAAACAACAGTAGGTAATAATTTCTCAATAAATATAATGAAATGTTCGATAAAAATAAATTTCAACTATTCAAAAACTTTTAAAAAAAATCAAAGATGGAAATGATATAATAATGACAAGTTATAAGAATATGCTTAAAATCATAAATATACTCGTCATATCGAGTGAGTAGCTAGAATCTAAGTGAGGGAGATAGGTGAAGTGAGAGAGATTGAAGATGAGGAATCAAGAAACATTCATTCGAAGAAGTTTGTGAGTGAAAAGCTACTAATGCCAACAATAAGAACTAATGAAAAATATATAAGAACTAGTGAGGGAGTGAGCATGAAAAGAAGAAAAATTAGGAAGCGATGAGCTCCAGCGAGAGAAAATGGTGAACGGATGAGTAAACATATAATGACTCGAGAGATAATGAGGAAAGGCAAACAATCATGCCTAGTTAATATGGTAGATGTTTATCTGAATCATGAAATATGAATCATGATTTTATTTGGAGCAGGAGCCAAGCACGCACTGCAATGACACAATGCTACGAAGTGGTGCAATGTGTGCGATTTGTTGCAAGCTTGCTTCACAGGCAAGCGATGCACAAGGTCAGCGCATCATTTCTCCTTACTCCTAAAGCATGTTTTGAAGCCTCTTTTAACAACACTGATTTCAATGAGATATATTATATATCATAAAATGTTGTAACATTACCTAAACTTAATTTTATAATTTTAGTTTTACCATCTGCTTAGGATGATCAGGTGTAGAAAGTTGAGGTTTAGTTTCCTTTTCCTTACTTTTTCTTTCAAATCAGCTCATGAATTTTGACATTTCAATAAATACAGTTTGTGCATACCTCTTAACGATCTCTTCAAAGAAAAAATTAGCTATTTATGAAGTATCAATAATGGAATGAAGTGTCATTTTAGAAAATTGGTTCACTAAAATAAAACATGATCATGCCTCCTTAACATGGTAAGTCATTGCAAAATTCATACTAATGTCTTCCTATGATTTGTACCGTATAGTTAAAGAAGTGTATAAACCAGTTTCTATTTTGTTTACTCTAAGCTAACTGATAAGTGTGACATTGTCCATTCAATCATGCCGCATTGTATTTTAGACTTGGCCAAATGTACGGTTTTCTACCATTGCAATGGTTTTATCCTCAACAAAATAGCTTGCGGGATCTTGATCTCCCTGTATGTAGCTTTAGGATAAGGAAAATACAATGTAAAACTCAATGAAGTTTTGACAGGCATGCTAACCGTGCATGAATTTTTCAATTCTTGTCTGTTAGATTCAAACTACTATACCAAGTGCATCGAGGAGCTAATTCCCAACACCTGCATAATATTTGAGCATGAAAGTGTATTTGCATAGATTTTTAGTGCATTAACATAAATGTTTGTTGAATAAGGGAAGTGAACAAATTCTTTAGGTTCAACTGCAAAGAGCTTGTTTAATTACATTGAACTCTTTGTCATAGTTAGAATATTTTGCCTGGATTCAGTCAGTTTCTAAAGAAATTGAATAAACATCTTGGCTTGATACTTTTGTGCCTGCAATAGAGGAATAACAAGCAATCTCAAGTATGGTACTTCTACTGCTGACATCTTATATAAATTTAATCTACGACTATTTGTGATTGTTATCTCTGAATGTAAATTATTGAAACTTTTGACATATTCGTAGTCAGTAAATTTCATGTACTTTGAATTGGTTATGATTATTTAATGAATATAAGAATCTTTTAGAAATTATTTATGATTCAAATCAGATAATTATTTTATATCTATTTCTTATTTGAGAATATAAATTTTTCTTAATTTATTTGTTCATAATTTAAAAGCGTCCATTTATAAGATGCTATAAAAACAATCCCTTTAATTTATAACTTTACCAGTAAAGGGTAAGTCTTGCCTTGATTTATTTAATTTTAACTAAACATGTAGGTGTTAACTCTCATGTTGATTTGTTAAGTAACTCTCCATGTTCAGTGGAATTTAATGGCCTTTTTTTAATATAGTATAGCATATAGATTAAGAGGTTTGTTCAGGCCGTTTCGTTTGCATTGAAAATTCAATAAATATGACATCTTAAACTGGTGTATGCAGGGAAGTGGAGGATTTTGCCCGAAGGTTGAATTCTAATTGGTTGTCGTTAAGTCAAGAAAGAAGGCTTATTCCAAATATAATGAATGGCAATGGGTTGATCCCAAGATGTGAAGGTCAGATTGCTATTGATTCTGTCGATGTTTTTGCAATTGGATTGTATCTAGCCATGTCAATGCTTTTTATCTGGCATCATATTTCTAGAGGAAGATATTCCTTCAATATGTTCCCCTCATAAATAACTATTTTATCTGTTCATTTTTCTTTTATTGATATTTTAAGCTACATAGAATTGATGGGCAGTTGAAATGACATTTTAAGCTACATAGTATTGAAGAGTAGGACATCTATGTCTAATATCTAGCATGTTCAAGTGAGCTAGCATAATCCACATTGATGTTCAGCACTTCAACTAGCTGGCTCAGGCTAGTAAAACTTCCCGGTCAAATTCAAGCTTGGACGGGCCGAATTTTGGCGTGAATTTTTTAGTACGTTTTACAAATATGATGTGGGGCCCAGAAACTTTTCAGTGGATCAATTTCAGCTCTCCTGTGGGGCCCAAAACCTCTTTTATCACCTATAGGAGAAGAGGCTTTGGGGGAACTCTTTGAGAAAGATGTAAGGGGCATTTATTAAGGGATTTGGGCTGATTTGAATTCAAAATAACGAGGAAAGTAGGAAGGTTTGTATGAGGGTTAATAAGGTTGTTTTATTTTATCATGTTATGTGTGTTTGTTGTAGTTTTCTTTGGAGTTGTTCATAACGGCACCTAGGGTTTGTGGAGAGTCGATCTACCTCTCAAATGTTAGATCAACTTGTAACTTGGCTTGTTGTGCTGAAATAAACATCTTTCTCACTGATTATTGTTGTGTTTTATCTTGTTCTTACTATTTTTGCTGTGTGGAGGACAAATTCCTATCAAAATATCAATTATGTAAACTTCTATTTCTGTTTTATCAAAATTTAGAAAATAAGAGCAAAATGGTGATAAAAAGAACCTGCATTATTTTTCCAAAAAAGTAAAATGACATTAAAAATTGATGATTAAGTACATCAGGAATGTTCTTAACTTGCAGTTATTCAGTGATGCAATAGTTAATAAATGCAATTTGTTTTAACCCACAAATCACAGCAAATAAATGCATGTAGGGCAGGCCAACATCCAACTTTTGAGCCATTGATTTGATGACCATAGGAACAGTTAACTCATCCATGTGTGGCATGCAACAACAACAACAACACCATGTGTGGCATGCACAAAAAAAATTAGTGTTAAGTTAGAAAATATTATAGATGTTTAATTAATCTGAGAACTTCTGCTGAATCTCAGAACAGTCCCAATTTGAAATGCAAACAATTGCATTCATTGTTTTGGGTTAAAAGGGAACTCCAATAATCATATGAAGCTTGTGTTCTGTTTTTTTATATCACTTAGCTATAATCTAAGGAAGAATAGTCAGCATTATTTTTGGAGGGTGTTAAGTTGGATGTCTTACAATGTGAGTAAAGACCAAATAGATTATCTCTAGCTTCTTGCAATTTCATACTCTATTAGTAGGTAAGTTGATGTAGGATGACTATGAAAGTGTTTCAGAAGGATAATAAAAATGGTTAAGATGAGAAGATGGATAAAGAAAGTTAGGAAAGATTAAGCAACTTAACTAGATAAACAAACCTTATGCTTGAAAAATGATATTTTCCTTCCCAAAATTGTTTTAGGCCTCACGTCTAATCATCCAGGATAAACATTTTGAATTAGATGTCCAAAAAATTATTCAAGCCGTAAAGCTTTCTCAGGTACCTTAATAAATTTATTTGTGAATGTAAAAGACATAACAAATTCTTTTTTATTTCCTAACAATTGCTAAAAAATTGTTAACTGATAACAGAGTAATAATAACTTGATAATAGATTTTAATAGCTCTGAAAAAAAATCAAATATCGCTCACAAAAGGCAAATATATATATATATATATATATATATATATATATATATATATATATATATATATATATATATATATATATATATATATATATTTGCATGAATTTTTTGGGCAGCAAAAAGTATTAATGGAGAATGGAAATTATAATACAATCGAAGTAAACATCCAGCTCTGGATCATTAGAAAGGTGAATGTTTCTTCCTTGAAGCAAGCACATAAAGTGGTCTAGAGCTAACGTTAGCAACCTTTTTTGGAATTAACAATACAAGGATCAAAATTGGAGCTTATTTGCAATCTGATGTTAAATCTTGACTTGAATTTGATGTTTTTACAGAAGATCTATATCTCTCGACCAAGAGAAGATGGATGTTGGTGTTTTATAGAAGATGGATAAACCTAAATAAAAAAGGATTTATTAATGTAATAAGATGAGTAATATTCATGCTTGAACAAAGTGATTGCCTCTCTCGGATGGGTATCCAAGTCTTATAAGATTTAGGGTAAAAATATCAAAGTAGATGAAGAATAAGGGTTTTCACATCTAAACTAGTAATTTTATTCATGCTGTTAAACTCTCTTGATACCTCAGAGTATAAATTACTAATTAATTGTGAACAAAAAACTGCTAACAAACTTGATAACAAAATGATAAGAATCCTGACAAAATTTTTTAGAAAAACTTAAATATTATTCATGGTAAAATAAAAAGTTTAAATTTTGTATGCATCAAGTCTTTTTAGAATCATATTGGATTGGTATAATTTATAATATTGATAAATAAAGATTGCAATATCAGCATACACGCTACATTATGAGCAACATTTGTTAAACTTCTTCTTGAGCTTGAATACATGTCTAACAAATTAATCTTCATCCCTTTGAACTTTTTATTGTAGATTCCTTGATACTAACATAAGTAGAAGTAAATTTGAAAAAAATAGTGTTTCGTGGAGGCTAGCAGATTATATCAAGTATATGCCACGTCATTAATTAGGGTTTGCATGACATGATGCACCATTGATTTCATTACATATTTTTATTATTTTCTCTCTCTAGCTAGTTATTTTTAGATTCAGATTTTTGTTTTTTTAAATACGAAAAATTAATAGTCTATTCTCTACCTAAAGACATCAAGATGAAAATATGAGCATGCTACTTTGATAAGATAAGTATTTCATACGTCACACCATACTTAACACAACTATAAGATATATGCCCTTAAGATATATGCCTCTTGCTACTAGGCATTGTCCTTATATTGTGCAAAAAAGAAAGAAAACTCCTCCATCTTGTACTTTCTAAAAGATGTTTACCAACTAGGTTACAATTCATTTGAACTCATTTATGATTCTAATTGTCTCAACTATTGCATCCCAGAGAAGAATGAATTGTCTTGCCTTCCTCTAATTTTCAGGTCAGGAAGAATGATGTCAAACATCTATGTTGTCATGAGTGCCTCTTTATTATTGGGACCTTGTAGACATCTTCCAAATTAGGCAATATATATCTTCCAAAATAGGCAATCATGAGTGCCTCTTCATTATTTTGTTCTATTATAATTTCTTTTATTTTTGACAAATTGTCTTTGTTTAGAATTTCATCCTTAGCTAGAAAAATAATGAATATTTTAATATTTCTTTCCTTTTATTATAAGGCCTTATCACATTAATAAATTAGGAGCTCAAGTATTAGAAAAAGAATTGAGCATTTGCATTGAATCTGTCAGACCCTTCCTTTCTAAAAATCTTTTTTCTCTGTTCCTCATATTTCTTGTATTTCTTTCACCTACTTCTCTTATTTACGTCCTTTGTTTACACATTTGTTAGTATCAGAGCATCTTCATGTGCTTATCTACAGGCATATATTTGCATGTACTAGAACGAACCATTGAATAAATTTATAGCCATTTCAAATGCCTATTATGTAGCTTATATAGATATATCTTATTTCTTTAAAATTCAAGCTGACATGCGCCACCTTGAGTTTGCGGGAGAATATTATGATATCTAAATTAACATGTGTGATAATTTGATAATTATTTATAGTAAAAATTATATGTATTATTTTAATATATTCTTATTATTGAAGATGTTCTCTTATTGTATTTTTTCTTATAGCACACATTTGCTTTCATTAGAATGATCAAGTTAGTAAAAATGTAGCACCTTTCATGTATTCTACATACTGAGTTTTTGATGTTCGACTAATAAAGATTTGATTAATTCCTGTTGCATCCTGCAAACTTAACTTTTTTAATCGTCCATTTGGGGCTATCTTGTTTGTTATGTCTTAATATTCATCTCCATGGCTTTTTTCATATTTCACTGAGATAAGGTGTTTTTATTCTATCCAATCAGCTTTTTACCTGCTGATTTTCTTGAGGCATTCTCCTAGTAATCGGTTTGTGGCTTGGTGCTTCTTTTCAGGAAGCTTTATTGTTCCTGAGACGCATCAACTAGTGTAGTTGACATGTATTCTTGTTGGGATATAATTTCGTTGGAGTTCAATGAAGATGTGTTGACAATTAAGGGCTGTTTGGTTGCAAGCTTTAGTTGAGATTTAGCCAGGGTTTAAGCTAAATATTGCTAAATTAATTTTTTGAGCCATACGAACCTTTGACCTTCTTAAATCTTGTTTTGCGCCCATTTTAAGCTAAATCCTGAACTTAGTAAATCTCAGAGGAAGTAGGATTTAAGGCCCTTTAAACTACCTCTCCTCATTGTTCCTCTTTTTTTGTTCGTTTGAATCATAAATTTTTTCAAAACATCTCCCAAACAATTTATTAGGATTTAAACAAATTTAACATCCTTCATAACAAGCAGTTTTCCTGATTTTAACACCTCCAGCATTTATAAATTTTGGATTTACAAGATCGACTAAATCCTACTTATAGCTAACCATCCCGTTAATATTACGACTGCTTTCTGCTCTAGGAGACATAGCACTCTTTCCAATAGTCCAGAGGGCAAACCTGCTTGCTTGCTGTTGCTGTATTCTGACTAATTTTACATCACATTTTCTACCTTTGATCAGGGAAGTAGACACCACCATGCTAAGATGTTGCGAGGAAATACTACTCGACCAGAGATTCGCGGCTTTTGCTACGTATTCTTTCAGTTCAGTTGAATGAGAGCCATACATTTTTCTTCAGCCTGGGATCAAAATTTTCACCCGTACCTATAAATTTCGAGATCCTGGTGCTAAAAAAGCCAGTGCCTCTGGAGCTGCCGACTTCATATTTCCCGTCCAAAAATCACTTCTTCGAATTTTCTTGATGTGATATGAAAAGCTCGAAATTGGTAATAACCATCAGTGTTTCATGAGTCGCTCTTGTGATAGCTTGTCTGGTTCTTTTTACAAATTACCATTTAATTATTGGTTTTCCATGTTTACATTCTTGTGTTGTTCATGGTTAACTTCGTATAACATGGCTGCGAGCTGAGCAGTCTAATGTACCCTTGGAGCTAACAACCTTGTAAAAGATCTCTTCAAATTTGTTAAATTATTATTCTTTTTTATTTTTCAAAATTTTGTATTGGTATGATTTTGATTTAATTTTCGGAGAAAATCTCTCTATTTATATTGTTTTATGTTGGTTCAAAATCTTGCCAATAATTTATTTCACTTTGGATTATTGGGTTTGCTGAATCACTTGATTGGATGGCTAAGGCTCATTACTTTGCCTCTCCTGTTATCATGATAATTGGAGAGGGTGTACTGCTTAAAATCTCTGTTTTTTCTAAGCAGGAAGAATAGAATATGAGCTAGTTTTCTGCTTGATCAACCAACATCCAGATTTGTAAGATCATCAGGTTCAAATTTTGTCAATTCGAACATTTCCATATTATTTAATAGTAAAATTTATCATTTTTAAATATTTATCTGAATTAAAGCACCAATTGAACCCTGCGTAGGGGTGTCAGTCAAGCCGACTTACTTATAAGGTGGCTCAAGTTCAACATGATAAATGAGTTGTGAGCTGAATTTGATGAATTAATTAGTTGAATTTGAGCTAATCTGAATATATCTATCTTTTTTTTCTTTTAGATTTTGAGCTGCATATTTACGTATATTATTGGCACTCAACTTATCTCCTTAGTACTCACTGAGCCACAAGACAGGTAGAGTTATAATCAATGACATACATAAAAAAAAAAACCACATGATTCGTGCTGGTTTTCGCCGGTCTTCTCTATCCAACATTCATCAAGGAGAGCACTTCATTGATCAAAAAAAAAAAAAAAAAAAATCTATCATTTAGTGTGTCAGCAATCTTCCCATGTCCAAGGATACAACCCCTCTTGTAGAAAGCCTTCAGTATCTCTGTGGTAACCTGTAGGCATTAAATGGAAGGAAGACATCAGTTAATTTTTCTGAGCTTTTCTGCAAAAGCCAATGAGCCATCCACACTCAAAAATATGATTTGAGTATAATATTATTCAAGTAAATTTATAAGAATATAGCCTGTTCTAGTTAAAATTCTTCTTGACGTATCAAAATGATACACATAGAAGCATTTCTCATAAATATATGAGAGAAAACTATGAAAAATATGCATTATAAATTTGAAGTTTATAAATGCACATTTTCCATACTTCTGAAAAGACCAGAAATTTTTTATTTTATTTTTTGAATAATATGTTAGTATATGTACTTTGCTTACTAAACTTTTTAATACTGTTTTGAAGACTAAAAAGATGCCAGATGAGTGGAGAATGAGTGTGTTAATTCCTATTTTTAAGAATAAAGGTGATGCACAAGATTGTGCGAATTATAGAGGAATTAAGTTAATGTGTCATACTTTAAAACTATGGGAACGAGTTATGGAGCATAGGTTGCGGCGTGATACTAATGTTTCTCAAAATCAATTTGGATTTATGCCGGGTAGGTCTACTATGGAAGCCATACATTTATTAAGAGGTTTGATGGAGAAATATAGAGAGAATAAGGAGGATTTACATATGATATTTATTGATTTAGAAAAAGCATATGATAAAGTTCCAAGAGAAGTGCTATGGAGAGTTCTTGAAAAGAAAGAAGTTAATAACGCTTATATTCAAATCATTAAAGATATGTATGCAGGAGCTATTACTTGTGTTCAAACACAAGGTGGTTTGACCAAGTATTTTCCTATTTCGGTTGGATTACACCAAGGATCAGCCTTAAGCCCATATCTTTTTGCTTTAGTCATCGATGTTCTCACTAGACATTTGCAAGAGGATGTACCTTGGTGTATGCTTTTTGCTGATGATATTCTTCTTGTTGATAAGACTAGAGAGGGAGTTGAAGGTAAACTAGAATTGTGGAGGTCAACCTTAGAGTCTAAAGGTTTTCGCTTGAGTAGATCTAAAACGGAATATATGGAGTGTAATTTTAGTAATAATAGATCTAGTGAGGGCATTGTGACTTTGGCCGATCAAGTCATTAATAAGAGTACACGTTTTAGATATCTTGGATCTATTGTTCAGAGTGATGGTGATATAGATGGGGATATTATCAGCAGAATCCAAGTTGGATGGTTGAAGTGGAGGAATGCATCGGGCTTATTGTGTGATAGAAAAGTACCCCTCAAACTTAAGGGAAAATTCTATAAGATGGTGGTGAGACCTGCAATGCTTTATGGTGCTGAATGTTGGCCATTAAAAGAGAAGCATAATTCTAAGTTAAGTGTTGCAGAGATGAGGATGCTCAGGTGGATGAGTGGCTTTACCCTTAGAGATAGGATACGAAATGAGCATATTCGTGAAAAGGTTGGAGTAGCTCCAGTGGAAGATAAGATTAGAGAGAGTCGCCTTAGATGGTTTGGTCACGTAAAACGGCGGCCTCCCGATGACCCGGTTAGGAAAGTAGAGGTCTTAGATTTGACTTATGTTAAGAAAGGTAGAGGTAGACCTAAAAAGACTTGGTTAGAAAATATTAGAAATGATCTTTCTTTATTAGATTTAAATGAGAATTTGACTTTTAATAGGACACAATGGAGAAAAAGGATTCATGTAGCCGACCCCACGTAGTGGGATAAAGGCTTGATGTTGTTGTTGTGTTGTATGTTAGTATATGTACTATACATGTAAAAAACATTTCTCATATCAAAATGAACCCTTGGTGTCATAAGGCACATAGCGTTAATGGCAGAAAGTAGATTGTACTCCTTGGACAAGTAACCAGCAGAAGTATCCTATGCAGTGTACAGAATGAAGAACAACTAAATACTTACCACCATGGAAATACACTACAATCAATTCCTTCTTGTCGCAATTTTTGAACAATCCGTATAGCTTCTCTGCACTCTTCTCTATCATCAAAAAACACCTTCTTATCACCTTCAACTTGATATGTTTCATGACCTTTCCCTGCAACAACCTATAAAATGTGTACTCCAAATTAAAAGTTTGAAACTGGAATAACAAAGAGCTTTGCAGGAAATGTAAGCCCTTCAGATGCTAAACCAGCAGTAGAAAATCATGTGATATTATTTAGGAAGGTAGTTAAGAAAAATTTTTGAGTTTAACAGAGCATGACCAAAAATTTAGAAGGCTGACTCTGTTTAGAAGGCAAAAAAAAAAAATATTATAATTGTAAGCACCAAATTTGATGAATATGAAACAAGTAAGCTTGGAAAATCAGTTTGACAAGTATAAGGAACTTACAACTATATCTTCAGCCTTTCCCATGGCAATGGCAGCTCGCAGAGCCACTCTTCTGTTTTCATGAACAAAGATTCTATGATAGTTAGGAAGGGGAGGATAACAATCACTTTCCCCAACTTGCAGATAATCGTTTATCGTCCAGCCAACGCCATCCAACATATCATCTAAGATATCCACTGAGGAATTGCAAAGAAAGCACTTTGAGAAGCTAGCATAGCAGTTCATAAATTAACAATTGAAAATTTTGTCTGAATTCAACATGATTGCATTTATTTAAAAGAAACAGTAATCACAGAAATACTAACTTGGATCTTCGTTCCTTGGATTGTCGGATGTCAGAATAACCAGGTCACTCTTTTCAGCTGCAACTTGCGTCATCAATGGTCTCTTCCCCTTATCTCTTTCTCCTCCACATCCAAATACTGTAAGGGAAATAGCAAACAAAAAAATTTACAGTATGTCATATTCTAGATTACTAATGTAACCACCATTATCGTGTTAATTCTGCACAAAAAAAAAAAAAAAAAAGCCTAGAAGAAGTCATAAAAAGTAGAGGAGTTTTTCTATCGCTCTTGAGAAATCATGGCGACAAAAGTTCAAGCCTACTTTTCCTTTCCTTCCACCATATCAAAGTATAACTTAATTGTCTTTGTAAAGATTCATTGAAATTTAGCATTGTAATTACATTCTTGGAATTCTCAATCCTGTGCTCTAGTATAAAATCAAGAAACTAATCCTGGTTGGTAGTAGAAGCACATAACCAAACTGACTAGATGAATTTTCCATTTGGAGCTCTGAAGTGGCACAAACCCTTATATGTGATGGCTGAAGGATCCATCAAGATCTGATAGGAATCTTCTATTTATAGATGTCAAGCAGACACCATTCTTTTCAGGGAGATCATGAGAGATAATTAACTGGTCGAAAACCTAACATTTGGTTGTTTGAGGCTAGAAAACATGTTTTAAAGGTCATTTGGCTGTATGTAATTAGAAATCATACAAAAAACTTCAAGATTCCTAAATTGATTTCATTTATCACACACAAAATGAATACAAAATGAAATCATGCAAGGAATTTGCACAACTCATGATTCTAAAGCGAAACTAGTATTCTAGAATCCCTAGAAGTTGCAGTAGTTTATCTTTTAAAAACACTGATCAATTCAGAATTTTGATTTCTGTAACTTGCAAATCACTCCAAAGTAGTGCAGCATGAATTAGAAAATTGAAATCCATTTGAAAAAAAAAAAACACTTGAAGAAGAGATGAATTTTAGTTAACTAATCTAGCTTGGTAAATCTTCAGGAAATGGACAGGAAATCATCATACCAGTGATAACACGCTTTGACCCTAGCTCTCTCACAGCATCCAACAGACGAGATAAAGCATCCGGTGTGTGCGCATAGTCGACAATCACTGGAAACCCTTGATTTTCATCAATCAATTCACACCTCCCAGGAACCCCATCCATCTGTTCTATTCCTCTTACAATTGCCTCCAGTGGCACATCCACTGCTATCCCAACTGAAACAGCAGCAAGAATATTGTATATATTATACCTTCCAATTAATTTAGAGCAAATCTCCATAGTCCCTTTCGGTGTGCCCACCAAAATTCTGGTCCTAAACAATGACAGTTCAAAATTCAGAGCCCGAACATCGGCATCCTTGTTCTCCATTCCAAAAGTCACTAGAGGAACATCTGGATTCCCCTTAGATAAAAAGTAATAAGCATTGGGGTCATCAACATTCACAACTTTCCTGTTCTTTTCAGGATCAAGCATTCTATCAAACAGCTTCCCCTTGCTCTTTCTGTACTCATCTGTGGTACCATGGAAGTCTAGGTGATCTCTGGTAAAGTTGGTAAACACTGCAACATTAAAATCAATCTCATTGCACCTTCCTAAAACTAATCCATGAGAAGAAGCCTCCATGACAACAGCTTTAGCCCCATTAGCCACCATCTCTGCCATTAGCTTTTGCATTAGTAAAGCATCAGGGGTCGTATTGGGAGCTTCAAGCTGTTGATTGCCGTGAATATAGTAAGCAATTGTACCAAGCATCCCAGTTTTGGTCCCCATGGCCTCGTATATGGATTTTATCAAATGGGTTGTGGTCGTCTTACCGTTTGTTCCTGTGACTGCAATTACAGAAAGCTTCTCCGAAGGACGGCCGTAGAAAGAAGCTGCGAGATTAGGGATTGCCCAATGGGTGTTCTCCACGGTGACGATAGCTCGGCACCCCAAGGTCTCATCTTTATCGAGTTCTCGTTCAGACAACACGGCCACTGCTCCTTTGCTGATTGCCTCCGACAAGTAATCGTGGCCATCCGTTTTCGTGCCGACCCGGCAAACAAAGAGATCGCCGGGAACAACCTTTCTGAAATCGTCCTGGATTCCGGCTATGCGGGTGTTCATATCACCGTAAATGGATAAAGGAGTGATTTTGCTCTTCTTCAGGAGCTCGCCGAGAGTAATGGGCAAAAAGGGTTCGTGGATGGAAGGCATTTCGAGGATTTCTTCGTCGGGGAAGAGAGAGAGGTCCTGCATTCCATAGGGGTTTTCTTGGATCGTCTTTTTACTCTTATTAGGCAGGTTGGGAATGGAAGGAGAGAAAGGGCTGAGGAGAGATGAGGAGAAGCTAGCAGTGGGCTTGTTCTGCCCAACGGAATCGGAGGTGGCGGAGGTAGGAGGAACGAGGCGGCGGATGGAAAAGGAAGGTTTGGGGCATGGAAAGAGAGGTGTTGAGTTGCTCGGTAAGGAGAAGGAAGAGAGGAAGACAACTGGGATCGCCATGAGCTGTTCAGAGAGTGAGAGTGAGAGAGAGAGAGAGAGAGAGAGAGAGAGAGAGAGAGAGGAATGGGAGTTGTGGAGTGGATTGGTGAAGGTGGCAACGGTATTTATGATATTTTGAGCAGAGGACCGTCGGAGGGGAGGCCGCAATAATGTTTTTGGAAATTTCTAAACTTCATATTTTATAATAATGAAAAATATGTTTATTTATTTAATATTGAGTTAAAAATACTATTTATGTATTCAAATAAAAAAAATTAATATATGTGTTTAACACATAAATATCTCGAATATTAAACTTTAATTTTAAAATATATTATATAAATAATTGAAATTAAATATTTTTTATTATTTTAAATTTAATTAAAATGTATTTTTAAGATTTACCATACACTAAAAAATATATTTTGGGAAAAAGTAAATTGTACCCTTATACTAGTAATAAGTAGAGGTATTGTAATACCCTTTAGTAAAAAAATAATAATAATCTTTAAACATCAAAGCTTTTTTTATATAATAATTAAAATTTCGTTAAAAAACTCTAAGGTTAAGTATGCGCATGCCGGAGCAATCTTGGGATAGTTAATCTTCTGAGAAATTAAACTAACGGGACAAAACCGTGAGACTATTAGCCTAACGCGAACAATACATGTTATTCATAGGGTATTTTTTTATAGCATTTTGCTCAAATTATAATATTGTATAGTAATCATTGTTAATTATAATATTATAAATTTTAATTGAGGTGTCCTAAATTTTTTTTAAGAAAATTGAAAAAAAAATCAACTTGACCTATCATGTAGATTATTTTTTTGATAAATCCTTTGACGAACAAAAATTTTTACATGTATATATTTTTGAAAAAAATCTTAGTTTATATAAGAAATATATTTTATCATGCATTTTTTACATGCACTTTTTTATGAGTATACTAATTAATATATAAAATAATCCATACTTATATGAGAATATGATAATTTTATTAATTTATTTCATACAATATAATAAAAAATAATATTTTTATATTTGCACCATACCGATTTTCATTATAAATTAATTTTCCATTTTACAATAAAAATTACAAAAAAAACTCTAATTGAAAATTTTGAAGTAAAAATTATATAAAACATCCTAAAGTTATCTTCTTGAAATTCATGATCAGAACAATAATATATCTCATGAAGAAATAGAGAAATTCTCACACAATGCAAAATAATAATAATAATAATAATAATAATAATAATAATAATAATAAAATTATTAGTCAAAAAGTTGAAGAAATAATTGTAAAATTAGAAAAGTGGCATAATAGCTTGAGTGAATCAGCTAATTATTTCTGGTATCTTGTAATGTGACATGAATAATTAATTAGTTATGAAGGTTCTTCTGTTGTGCCCATAGTACTTTTGCATTTAATTATTGCAAAACATATAACTGAATAATTGATTTTTCCTTAATTGTTAAGTTTTTTTTTTTGGGACAATTAGGGGATTCGAGCCCGGCTGAGATGGGAGAAACGTATCGAGCCCGGCTGAGATGGGAGGAACATATCGAGCCCGACTGAGATGGGAGGAACGTGTTCCGTCGACCACTCGACCGCAGACTCGATCTCCTTAATTGTTAAGTTAATTATTGACTTGTGTAAGGAAATTTCATATCAAATGTATCAATTTTTATGTTTTTAATTTAAGAAAAAAATAAAAAATGGTACATTTGTCATGAAATTTCCTTACACAAGACAATAATTACAAAAGAAGCCTCCATAATGATATTCATTCTTTATTGGCATCAATAAATAAGTTATTTTAATTAGTATTATGAACAATGTTATGCAAAGTTGGTGGTATGGGGCTTTAAAAGGAAATATTTTTAAAGGTGATGAAAATTAATTACATGTGGATCTTATCTTTGTAGTTATAGATAAGATGAGTTTGAATGATTTTTCAAAAATTGTGAACTTATTCCCCTTTGTAAGGTAATTGTGGGCAATAATTAGTGACTCTGGATTCATAAGAAACTTTGTAGAGATCCTTACTAACTCTTTTTATTGGTCGACCTAATGCAAGCACCCACTTTCTACCGCCATCTCTTCGTGTAAACCATTGATCGCTAACTCTCCACCTCTGGCCTACTTAGGCCTCGTTTGTTACGGCTTTCTTGCTACTTCTTAAAACAGTAAAAAAAATCGTCTCAAACGAAACCTTATTGACTCACCATGATGAAAGTGTTATGCTTTATTTCTTACAAACTGCTAACTTCACATGAGATAGAAAACTGCAAAGTCATTCAGCCTTGCATATGAATATTAGGGTTTAACCCCATTTCTGTTCTGCAACCTAAAAAATTGATACTTTTTTACATGTGATTGCTCAGCACATAACATTAAAGAAGTTGATAGTCCTTTTTCTTTTCCTTTTTGGTGAGAATTCAAAGCTTAGACCTTCATTCTGAATTTAGATCTATTGCTGACAGTTAATGTCACAATCTTCATTATCATATTCATAATTTTTTTAATATAATATAATTCTGATGACTGTTAACATCTTTATATAACTCAGATGAGTTCTAACATACTGACAGACTTCACTGTAACATATTTGTTAATGAGAGCAGAATAACAATAGCAATGTTGAGGCATTAAGCTGTAAAAGAGAAATAATGATTGCAAGTTGTGGCACTTATTTATTAAATAGTTATCATTGCCAAAGCCAAATTTCATTGCTTTTTATATGACTCATAATATATGTAATTAATCATATATTTATATTATTTATTTGCTTGAAGAATATGTTTGAAGATTTATTTCGGATGAAGTTACTCTCAATGAATAATAACCTCTTGTATTTAGTGACTGCTCGTTCGACTTTAAATCATTTGAAACTGATTTGAACATGTTCGAATTTGAACATGGTTTGAACCACGGACCGAAATTGAACTTGTTCTAATGGTGAAGACCCCAAGTTCGTTCTCGCAAACGCCTTGTGTCGTTCAAACGCCACCATCAATAGTTGGAGCTCAATGGGGACGGCAATGACCGAATGATGAGACCTACTATGTGTCAGAAGAAGCGAAGTTTGCGATAGACTTTTATAACTAGTCCATGAATACAATAGTAATTTCATCGGAGATAAACATTTATAAATATTTCTCCAAGAAAATAAAACATCGCAATATTTGACCAATTGTGCTGTATGAGAAATAGAGTCAAATTTCCCATTCAGTTCTAGCAAAACAAATTTGTTTTTAAAATTATATATATATAGGCATGAAGAATGTCTTCTCTTACCACTATCGTAAGCAGTCACTGACTCACTGAGCAAGTTGCATAAGAGAATGAGTGTTCTGTTCACTTGGTAAGTGCCAAGCCATCAGCATTACTGGAGAATGAAACCATGGATTCCTGTCAACATGTGAAAAATAGTAAAAAGAGTTTTGGATGTGAATAACCAGCAGAAAATAGAATCAGGTAGAAATTATATAATGATTTCCTACAGCTGATAGAAACCCAAAATCCATTGGTTTAGAAAGAACAAGTAATCATATAAGGTTTGTATACATAGATAAAAGATTTTATTTCAAATTTATATATCATATCTTGTATGAAGTGATGAAATTGTAGTTAAATTGGGAAATAGAAATATAATGAAATAAAGTAGAAACTACAGTAGAAAATTAGATTAAAAAAGAGGGTACAAGAGCAGTCTGGCATGAAAAAATGGCAGATCGTTGAGATATGCCACCTCAAGAAAAAATTGCTTTTTAACTCTCCGTGTAGTGTAAGTTCTTATTTTGAATGGTCGAAAACCAAAAGGAGCTTGGGTAAGCCCAGTTTATGCTTGAGTTATAGACTTACAGATTTGAAAAAAAAAACAGGAAACAGAATATAGTGCAAATGAGAGAAAGACTAAAGGATAATGGTGAAATGAGATAACCCATTTCTGGCATGAATATGGTAAAAGGAATTTATGTAAATACATAGATAGGATTCAAAGGCCCGAAATAGAGGTCTCCAATATGTTTTGCTTTATTTTCATATAGTATTATTATTATTATTTAGACTACTGAACCAATGGACTTAAAAATAACAAAGCTGACGCATGAAAACATTCAAATATAAGTGAATGCGGATATCTATTTTCATTGAAATGGGAAGACATTTAAGATTTAAAGATATCTCAACAACCCATGATAGTAAAATAAACCACAGGAATTGAAATACATATAAAAGATGGAATAAGTTGAAGTTTGATCATATTTACATGGATGCAATTTGCAAGGACGGATAATCTCAAATAATCATCCAAGAGTCAACTATGTCAAACCAAAACTCCATCACAGTCAATTATGACATCCAAACCCATGCTCAATCACTAGTCCCGGCGAATCCACATGCACTTCCAGGTATGAAATTGCATCCTTTCAAAATTTAAATTTATATTATAATCCTTAATAGTTCTTCTATTTCATTTGCAATTATAACCCCTCTTTTATGCCTTGGCCTATTTATTCTTTATAAGGTTTAGCATCACCATAAAAGGTCTAAACAAAAGTATCCCAAAGTAGTTTGATCCAAATCATTACAGATTTCAGAACATTTAAAATATAAGATTTTGGGTAGTTTTGTAAATTCCCAAAATTATTAGCCTTATTATGTAAAAACTACATTCATCCACCGACCATCGCCTTAGTGTGATCCAAGAATCCTAATTGCCATCATTGTTCATTTGTTTGTCCAACAGTGTGTGAGCTCCGAAAATTCGCGCCCCGGCCTCCCTTGCTGCTTTCGGGAGAGTTTTAACGAATTATGTTCCGAGGTAAATTTTTAGAAGGCAAATTGAATTTATAGATAAGACACTACCCAGAGATTTTGCCCTCATTTTACGAGAACTTTAGATCTGAGTTCTGGTTTCCTATAGGCGCAAGCCTCTATAGTTAATTACCCCTCCCAATAACGAGATAGAACTTTTGATTAAGGCTAGTCTTCAATTAGATACGTAGAGAATACGTATATCTTGCATATAGTAGCAACATGAGTTTAGGTTTGAAGGTTTGATATTTAAAATTAGAAATTTCACTATCTTGCACTTAAAGCGGATGGTGGGGGAATAAATGATGGACCCGATCAAGATCCCATGATTCCGTTGTGCCGGGTCATCATGGTCCCTGGTCTACTTAGTCAGAGGAGGTAGTTGACCCAACATGACAGAAGGATCTTTGTCGGCAACCATGGGTTGCTTTGTCCAAGTATATCTTGTAGACCTGGAGTGGATATTTGTCTAAGGGGATAAATTTAAATCCACCTAAGCTAACAAAGGGCTTTGTGCCCTATCGATGTGCCCTATCGATCATATCCTATTGATTCATATCTCAAGGATTTAATGTCATTAGGGAGTATGCGGGATTTGGCCATGACCGTAATATAGTGGTGCCACTTGGCGGCCAAACCACCCGGTTCGGCCTCGGTCATAACCATTTACTTGTGGTGTTATTTGGCAGCGAAACCGCCGGTTAGAGGACACGTGCCACGTCATTACTGGCAAGAGACTGTTTGAGAATGAATCCTAATAATATTTTCGATCAACATTAGCTTTTTGTGAGCTGAAGTGTATTTTCAAACTTGTCCACATCGACAAATCATTGCGGAGGGTGGAAGGATAGTTTTTCTTTAAGTGTTTGATAATTTATTTTAATTTTAACTATTTTAGATTCTTGGTAGTTTTCAGAATTTTGGATTTTATGCGCATTTGGGTGGCATTTTGAACATTTGGAATGAACACCTCCGGTTGAAATCTACGTTCAACACGCCATCATCGGGGTATTATGGGCAATTGCATTTATGGATTGAATCTTGTTGATTCTGTTTACTTGTCAACAGAGGGTCGGGTTTTTTGTAGGCTTTATGCCTTTATTGATGAATTTTCTTGATTATAGGCCTTGAAGGCCTACTAATATGAAAGTATTAAAATAAATATCTTGGTTGACGTCATAACCGTATATTTGTTTGATAGTTCGAGCCGTGTCGACTCCTTATCTACTCCATAGAAGGATCGAACTCGAACTTGGACTTATCATTTGACCCACGCAGCATCCTCAGACATCACGCGTTACCCATAACACGCTCGTCAAGGCCCATACGGGTATTTAGGAGGCATTTTGTAATTATATAGTGAACCTTCTCAACTCTGTCTAATTGCTGATAGAGGATTGAGTTCGCAGCAAGTTTTGTACCTTTGTCAGTGAATTTTTATTGTTTATAAACCTTGAAGGTCTAATATGAACTATAAAATAAAATATCATGATCGATGCCGCAACTGTATATTTATTTAACAGTTCGAGCCGTGTTGACTCCTATCCATTCATGTGGAATGATCGGGCTCAAATTTAAATTTATCATTTGACCCGCGCAGCATCCCTAAACGTCACGTGTGTACCCGTAACACTCTCGTCGGGGCCCATGCGGTTATATATTATTGTATGTATATAGTTAATGTGCTTGCATGTGTATTTATATGTTTGCGTGTGTATATATCGCAATACATATGTGAGGGCATTTTCTTGAAATATTTGGTGCTGATTAGATGTGTGAATGATCAGTATTTGGATATACTGCACAACACTCTATTTAGAAGCCCGTAGATACCTTTTGTCCGCTTATATGAATGTTGCGGATTCGATTGTGTGACACTATGCTATAGGTTGTCTATTATTTTGTATAGATAGGTTGTCATACACTAACGAGTCTCCTATACCTATTCATAGATGCTTGTATTTATTATAGATTCTTGATTCTTGCTCGTAGTTGTCAAGTAACATGTGTACCAAGTGTACTGCATTCACCACTGGATCTTCCATGCATGTTAGCCGACAAGTTGCTACATTTGCCGTAGCCGTTATTGCCAACAAGTGTTGGCATCTACCACAGTTCTTGCATTTGCTTATGAATGATATGTCGAATGTATAACGGGCCTCCTTCAATAGCTCATAGGTGTTTATATTCGTTGTAGTCATTTGTCATTTCGCTCTTGGATAACATTTAGTATATATAACGGGTCTCCTGCAAGGGCCCGTAGACACTTGCATTTGTTGCATATCATTTGGCTTTTGCTTGCAATGGATCAATCTATTTGCTCAACATTGAACGGTGACCGATCGTAAAGGTGTTGTAGCATTCATTGCCTTCTGCTACGACAGCTTGTAGGTGTATAGATGTCTTGTATGTATAGCAGATATATCGTTTTTGCCTACAAGTAGCAAGTCGCATGAGTATCTATATTCACCAGGAACATTTATATTCATTACATCTTAAATCCCTCTGCATATGGGGGAATAGATGTATTAGCTGATGTGAGTGATATGCCTCAAGTATTATCATTTGTAGGCAACTTATAAGGCGTCAAGGATTCCACATGCTTGCTTGTCATTACTTGCATGACCCAATGCACCTGTTTGTATGCTGACATTGAGTGCAAGTCTTTTGGCACTACCTGTGATATTTGCATTTATTATATTTCTTCTGTATCTTGCTCGTGATGTATGTGAAGGGTCTTCTGTAGCGACCCATAGGAGCCTGTATTTGATGCATATTTGTTAGACATCATATGGTGGTTAATCGTAAGGATGCTGTCGCATCCATTGCTTATTGTTATATAATTTGCAGGTGTTTATTCATACTGTAAACACACTTGATTATTTGCAGACGATGCATTCATTTGCATGTTGTTATTGACTGCTAATTGAACTATATTCCTTGTCATCCATTTCTTCATGTGTTGATTGTCGTCACTCGTAGAGAGTCATAGTATTCATTCGAATGTGAATTGACATTGACTATAGGAATGCCGTCGTATTTGTTCTATGTCAAATCCTCTTACTTATAGGTGGTAGATGTATTTGCTCGCCCTTGTGTTGTAGTAGACTATACGAATACCTTAACACTCGTTGCATGCTTCTGTATATATATGACTGATATGAAGACCACCGTCAATTTCAATCTTGTGGCTTGTGAGCTCGAGTGTATTTGCTTATATGTTGAATTTTTGTTGATGATGAAGACGCGCTACATTCATCTGTATATCTTTCTGTGGCCTCCGAAAATTCGGCCCCGGCCTCCGCCCGTTTTGCTTTTTTTTTCGGGGGAAAGTTTTAACAGAATTAAGTTCCGGGGTAAATTTTGGAAGGCAGATGGGTTTGTAGATAAGAAACTACCCAAAGATTTCGCCCTCATTTTGTGAGGACTTTATGATCTGAGTTCTGGTTTCCTATAGGCGCAAGCTCCTATAGTTAATTACCCCTCCCGATCACGAGAGAGAACTTTCGATTAAGGCTAGTCGTCAATCAGGTACGTAGAGGTACGCATCTGGTATATAGTAGCAGCATAGATGTTTGAAATTTGGAGAATTTGGGAATTTCAAATATTGAGAGATTTGGAGATTTAATATTTAAAATTGAAAATTGCACCATCTTGCACTTAAAGTGGATGGTGGGGGAATGGATGATGGACCCGATCAAGATTCCATGGTTCCGTCATCCCGGGCCATCGTGGTCCCTGGTCTACTTAGTCAGAGGAGGTAGTTGACCCAACATGACAGAAGGATCTTTGTCGGCAGCCATGGGTTGCTTCGTCCAAATATATTTTGTAGACCTGAAGTGGATATTTGTCTAAAGAGACAAATTTAAATCCACCTTAGCTAACAGAGGGCTTTATGCCCTATCGATCATATCCTATTGATTCATATCTCAAGGATTTAATATCATTGGGGAGCATACGAGATTTGGCCATGACCGTAATATAATGGCGCCACTTGGCGGCAAAACCACCTGATTTAGAGGGCCCCGATCATAACCGTTTACCTGCAGTGTCATTTGGTAGCGAAACCGCCAGTTAGAGGACAGTGCCACATCATTACTGGCAAGAGACTGTTTGAGAATGAATCATAGTAATATTCTCGACCAGACATTAGCTCTTTGTGAGCTGAAGTGTATTTTCAAACTTGTCCACCTCGACAAATCGTTGCGGAGGGTGGATGGATAGTTTTTTCTTTAAGTGTTTGATGATTTATTTTAATTTTAAATATTTTAGATTCTTGATAGTTTTTGGGATTTTGGATTTTATGGGCATTTGGGTGGCATTTTGAACATTTGGAATTAACACCTCCGGTTGAAATCTATGTTCAACACGGTCATCATCGGGATATTATAGGCAATTGTATTTATGGATTGAATCTTGTTGACTCTGTCTACTTGTCGACAAAGGGTCGGGTTCTTTGTAAGCTTTATGCCTTTATTGATGAATTTTCTAGATTATAGGCCTTGAAGGCCTAATATAAACGTATTAAAACAAATATCTTGATCGACGTCGTGACCGTATATTTATTTAATAGTTCGAGCCGTGTCGACTCCTTATCTACTCCATAGAAGGATCGGACTTAAACTTGGACTTGTCATTTGACCGACATCACGCGTTACCCATAACACGCTCGTCAGGGCCCATATAAGTATTTAGGGGGCATTTTGTAATTATATAGTGAACCTTCTCAACTCTGTCTAACTGCTGACAGAAGATTGAGTTCGTAGCAAGTTTTGTACCTTTGTTGGTGAATTTTCATTATTTATAGGCCTTGAAGGTCTAATATGAATTATAAAACAAAATATCATGGTCAATGCCGCGATCGTATATTTGTTTAACAATTCGAGCCGTGTCAACTCCTATCCATTCACGTGGAATGATCGTGCTCAAATTTAAATTTATAATTTGACCCGCGCAACATTCCTAAATATCACGTGTGTAGACGTAACACTCTCGTCAGGGCCCATGCGGTTATATATATTATTGTATATATACAGTTAATGTGCTTGCATGTGTATTTCTATGTTTGCGTGTATATATATCGCAATGCATATGTGAGGGCATTTTCTTGAAATGTTTGGTGCTGATCAGCTGTGCGAATGATCAGTATTTGGATATGCTGCACAACACTCTATTTAGAAGCTCGTAGATACCTTCTGTCCGCTTGTATGAATGTTGCGGATTCGGTAGTGTGACACTGTGCTATAGGTTGTCTGTTATTTTGTATAGATAGGTTGTCGTACACTAACGAGTCTCCTACACCTATTCATAGATGCTTGTATTTATTGTAGATTCTTGATTCTTGCTCGTAGTTGTCAAGTAACATGTGTACCAAGTGTACTGCATTCACCACTGGATCTTCCATGCATGTTAGCCGACAAGTTGCTACATTTGCCATAGCCGTTATTGCCAACAAGTGTTTGCATCTACCACAGTTCTTGCATTTTCTTACGAATGATATGTCAAATGTATAACGGGCCTCCTTCAATAGCTCATAGGTGTTTACATTCGTTGTAGTCATTTGTCATTTCGCTCTTGGATAACATTTAGTATATATAACGGGTCTCCTGCAAGGGCCCGTAGGCACTTGCATTTGTTGCATATCATTTGGCTTTTGCTTGCAATGGATCAATCTATTTGCTCAACATTGAACGGTGACTGATCGTAAAGGTGTTGTAGCATTCATTGCCTTCTGCTACGACAGCTTGTAGGTGTATAGATGTCTTGTATGTATAGCAGATATACAGTTTTTGCCTACAAGTAGCAAGTCGCATGAGTATCTATATTCACCAGGGACATTTATATTCATTACATCTTAAATCCCTCCGCATATTGGGAAATAGATGTATTAGCTGATGTGAGTGATATGCCTCAAGTATTATCATATGTAGGCAACTTATAAGGCGTCAAGGATTCCACATGCTTGCTTGTCATTACTTGCATGATCCAATGCGCCTGTTTGTATGTTGACATTGAGTGCAAGTCTTCCGGCACTACCTGTAGATATTTGTATTTATTATATTTCTTCTGTATATTGCTCGTGATGTATGTGAAGGGTCTTCTGTAGCGACCGATTGGAGCCTGTATTTGATGCATATTTGTTAGACATCATATGGTGGTTAATCGTAAGGATGCTGTCGCATCCATTGCTTGTTGCTATATAATTTGCAGGTGTTTATTCATACTATAAACACACTTGGTTATTTGCAGACGATGCATTCATTTGCATGTTGTTATTGACTGCTAATTGAACTATATTCCTCATCATCCATTTCTTCATGTGTTGATTGTCGTCACTCGCAGAGAGTCATAGTATTCATTCGGATGTCAATTGACATTGACTACAGGAATGCCGTCGTATTTGTTCTATGTCAAATCCTCTTACTTATAGGTGGTAGATGTATTTGCTCGCCCTTGTGTTGTAGTAGACTATACGAATACCTTAACACTCGTTGCATGCTTCTGTATATATATGACTGATATGAAGACCACCGTCAGTTTCAATCTTGTGGCTTGTGAGCTCGAGTGTATTTGCTTATATGTTGAATTTTTGTTGATGATGAAGACGCGCTACATTCATCTGTATATCTTTCATGCCTTATTCATGAATATCCCCATTGCAACTGTCCTTACTCATCACGTTCATATAACTTGTTTTTATGAGTGAGATATAGGGATTTTAATCATCATATGTCATTGTTTGTAGTTTTTCATTGATGTTTGTTTGTGATCATTCAAATGCTTCAAGTTGATTAGATTCCATTGCCCATCATCCATGTGCACTGAAGACTTATCCTCCATGAGTCCCCTGTTTGCATGTAAATTATTTTTGAAGTATTGCTCACCATAAGTCCCTTATTTGTTTATTGATGTTGTCCATCACTTTCTTCTTGCACACTGATATTCATTTGGATATGTTGGGTTATTATTTAGCATTGCATTATTATTTTTGTTTTGATTGTGCATTCATCAATTCAGAGTTTGGTTCCTTGCAGATAGTTTAAGTCTCCTGCTGTTCATGTTAAGTTCATGTCCCACGTTATATATTTAAGTTTTGTGTGTTTCAATCCAAATTTCGGCATCCTCCCGGCATCTCCCCCATGTAGGGGAAATTTAGGAGTCTGGGCTATCTCACCACGCTACGAGAAAATGTATGGTAGATGTTGGGTGACACCACGGCCGTATTTCTTCAATCTCACAACGCTACAAGAGCGTGTATGGGTCTTTAAGGTACCTGTTTGAAAATGCACAATTGATTTCCCCGCCGGCACTGAAGCGCGTACGGGTACTTAAAAGTGTGCCCTCTACGCTACAAGAGCGTATACATGCATACCCGCCTCACCGAAAGCGTCGCACTGGGCACCCTCCCACCATGCTACGAGAGCGTGTATAGGGGGGTTCTCCGGCTTGCTGCAAACACCGAGAGCAGGATTTTTGGGTTTAGAGATTATACATGCGCGATAATTGGCGATGACGATGACTATGGCGAGAAGTATGCACACAAAATTTTCCCTCTCCATTTTTTTAAAAAATTTTCTCTATTTCATTTTTTCACCTTTTTTCTCTTTCTTTTTTTTTCTTTTAATACTATATTATATATATATATATATATATATATATAGAGAGAGAGAGAGAGAGAGAGAGAGAGAGGTGAGGGATTCGGCTAGGTTAATTGTGGGGAAAGTTCAGGTGAGGTAGAGATGGATTGCAGCTAGTTGGGAGATCAGGTTTGTGTGGGATGTGATCGGACAAGGCAGTGACGCCGACAGGTATGGGATCTCTGGAGTTGAGCACGGTGTGAAGAGGTGGGCTTCGTCGCAAGCTAACGGGATTTGGGCGTGAGAAGCGTACTGCCTACGGCTAGATGGAGTTTGATGTGGAAGGAGTTCGGGTAGAGAGGGATATGGAGGCGGGTTTGGAGTTCCGGCGTCAACTAAGAGTTGGAATGCAAGTGAATTGAGAGGCTCACGACTCTATAAGCGGTGCAGACAAGGGTCAGTCCAATCAAGCTCGGGGTCGGCAGCTATGGGAGATCGGGTGTATGAAGGAGAAGGAAGGTGTCGGCTGGTGCTTTGCGGCTGCTGAGGGTCGGATGGCCAGATATGCGGCTTGAGGAAGTGGGATTAGAGCTCAATGTGAATTGACGGGAGGCTTGTGGAAGTTGGAGTCGGGTATTCGAACTGGTGTGGAGTCGGAAGGAAACGGCAAGGAAGGGGTTCGGGATTGTGATCGACATAGTGGAGGGAATCGAGTAGGGCCGTGTGCGTGAGGTCAAAGAAGCAGGAGAGGAAGAGGAAATACGAAGAAAGGAGAAGCTTCGGCAGTGGAAGCATAGAAAAAAATCTTTGTTTCTCTCTCATTTTAACAACGTGAATAGGGGTGCGATCGAGACGAGCTACATGTTTTGTGGAGGATTTGACGAATGCATAGGGATTTCAGCAGGATTCGCGCAGAATTTGAGCAGGTGTGGTTGTATTCTTTATTTAATTTTTTTCTGCTTGTGGAGGTCAACACAGTGGTAGGACACAAGAGTTATGACATCATAGATCTTAGTAGAAAAATTACATCCTTCCGAGGCCATATCCCCCAACATCTTCTGCCCCAACTATGCCAACGATCACTAGTTATTCACAAGACGCATACATTTGGAACGTAAGTGTTCGTGCTTGCATTGCTATCACTGTAATGCATAATGCCATGATTATTATGAATTACTTGAGTCATCTCATGTCCTTCAGTCCACTTTATGATGCTTTAAACTGACCTCAAAAAGGAAAACAAGTTGCATGGAGAACCCTAAGTTTGTATTTAAGACATAAATAGGCACTAAATGCAATATAATACAATGTAGCACAATTACACCCTCATCCTATAATAAAGTAAAACGAATTGACAATATCCTAAACAGGTGAACATCAATAGCTTCGTTGTAAGCCTTTATATTAAAATTCTTGATCAAATTAAGTATCCAACTATGATGCATCAACACTTCTTCTCAAAGAGGTATGCAGTGTCCGACATGTATCGAATACGACACATATCCAATACTTTTCGACAGGTGTCAGACACGCCAACGACATGTTCGATTAAAAAAATATTAAAAATAAATCGGATGCACATGTCCAACAAGCGTGCCTAAAATATTTTATGAAAAATTTTAAAATATAATTTATTGTATCTCATATTTTTATTTAGTAAAAAAATAAAAATTAAATTTCTTAATTCATCTCAAGCCCCAAATCAATCGCTTATACTCATACCCCATTCACTGAATATTCTCATTTTAATTTCTCTTAAGTAGGTTGCAGGTAGGCTTTCACAATAGTACTCGATATCATCTCAATATCAATGTCTAATGTCATCACAACATTAGTATTTCAAAACCATTTCAACATCAAAATCTGACGTTGTGTTGACATTAACGCTCGACGTCTGCAATTTCTACACCCACAATCACACACCTGTGTCATCTCGACATCTCATATTTTTCCAATGTCATCTTAACATCGACAACCTACATCATTTCAAGATCGACGACCAACATCATTTCAAGATGGACGACCGACACTGTCTTGACATCAATGCCCGATACCTATTACACTATAATGATGCCCGACTATTGAGAGCATTATCGTCTCCCCTTTTGATGCATAACACGACATCGATGCCCAACTCTTGACATCGTAATATTAAGTATTTTAAGCACAAATCATAGTTAAATTACATATTATTTCTAAATCATCCTTAATACCTTGTTTATTTAATTTTTATATTTAACACATGTCCGTGTTCTATATTTTCAATAATTGACGTGTCCCATGTCCGTATTGTGCCGTGTCATGTCATCATGTCTATGTCTATGCATCATAGGTATCCTACTAGTAATATTGTGGATTTCAGCATACCCTTTTTCATGATTCAATCAGATGATTAAATTAACATCATATTTTCTTTATTGTATCATTTTTCAACATGTATCATAATATACGGCACAATTCTTTAAGTAAACATTTTATTGAGGAATATTTCATATATGCTTGAATAACACCAAAATTTTATACCGGAACATCATAAGTTTTCATTAATTGTTATAGAAAACCAGCCAAGTAATTTGAACCTGATTTTCAAATTTCATTCGTTCAACCCAAGCAAATACACAAAAAACGAAAGGGTAGGCCAAAAAAACCGCTTAACCCAAAAATAAACGATCAATTTGTTTCTATTCAATTTAAGTTTTGGTTTGATTCCAGTTTGTAATTTTGGATAAATAGATTGGTTCGATCTATATTAGAGTTGAGTTTTCAGAAATTAAAAAAAAAAAAGAACCGAACTGAATCACACTTGCATATGTATCTTGAGTGATCTAATCAAACATTAGTTGTTAATCCCAAATTTGACGCTTACAACTCACTTTTTTTCAGATCAAATCAAACCGAACAAATAAATAGATTTAAACCAAACTATACCAATCCAAATTATAGTTTTTATAAATTCTTATCCAAAAATAAAAACTGGACAATAACATATTATTGCTCACTAGGAGAGGGAAGATGAGCTAATGGTATACATCCTAATAGTGGTCTCCATCTCCTACAATGATTATTTTAGATGACTTCTCGAAGTGTAGTGGACTTTCACACGACCTTGACTTTACACAGTTCTCACTAGGTATAATTTGCTAACGTTCTACATAAAAGAATTATACAATTATCGCAATAATTATAAAAATACTGGTTGTGAATAAAATTAATGAAAACTTCAAGAAAAGAAATAAGCATTCAAGGACCAATTTAAATCAGATAATATTTTCCTTTACAATCAGGCATAAGATTAGATTAATTTTTATACTATTAAGCATAAAAAGCTGCCTAAATGGTTTAGCAACTTCAAGGGCCTCGGAAATTGAAATAACCTGGAAGGCCTACTATACCAATATAAATGGAAGAACTATAGATAGCAATACTTCAAATCATGTCCCAACCTCTATAAGATCATTGAATATGTCCAAGGATATTCAAGTCAGGTACAATAGAATATGTTATATTTATCGATTTAACAGTCAATCTTATTTAGGGAATTTCACAAGACCAAACCTTTGAGTTTTTGAACTTTACAAGACCATCCATCATCTAAATGCAAAACCACAAATTTCCTTAATTAGTCTGTAAGAATCGATCCAGCCGGTTCAATTGAATCGGGAACCGGCCCTATCAAATACCCAACCAAGCGAAGCAGGTGATCGAGCGGCAAACCGAGCTGGCCGAACGGACCGCATGCGGGAGCGAAGGGTTTAACAAGGTCGGATCACATAATCAAGTGAGGAATCGCGTGCGAGAGTGAAAGGAAGCAAATTCTCGTGGGAAATGATTCTGATTTAATTACTCCAGTGAAATCAAATGAACGAACAGAAGCTTCAGCCGCGAGGAAACAGTGCCGAGAGGAAGAAGAAAAAGAAGGAACGAAATAGAGAGAAAGAGAAAGGAAAGGAGAGGGAGCAAGGGAGATTGAGCGAGCAAGGATATATATATATATATATATATATGGTGTTATTAGAGTTTTAACAAAAGGATAATTATAAATTATTTTAAATTGAAATTTATTATTAGAATTTAATTAATAAAAGACTATATGAGATTGTAATAAATTAAATTTATGATATAAATTAATTAAATTATGAATTTATTAAATAGGAATTATATTAGAAATTAATTAAATTATAATTTTCTATATTTAAATAATAAAGTGGAGAGAAAAAATTAATTCTATTATATAAAAAAACTATTTAAATATATTTAATAAATAATTAGAGAGAGAGCATAGGGGAGATTTCATTAAATTAAATTATTAATTTTAAGAGAGGGTATATTTAATTAGTTAAAATGACAAGTTATTAAATATAGAAAGTTTATAAATTAATGATAATTAAATCAAGATCTATATATAAATGATAATGCAAGGAGAATAAATTTTATCAGTAATTTAATAAATTAAATACAATGGCTATCTAGGTACATGTAATAAGGAATTATAGGGCATATAAGCAAAAATATGTGCAATTTATAACTTAAATGTTAATGAATAATTTTTTCATATAGGTGCAAAATCGATTAACATGGGAAAGAGGAGAAATAGTAAAGTATCTCAATACATAAGTTCAAGGTGAGTACTCATATCTTTTTAAATATAGTAATGATTTTGTTTCTTTCTTAAATTAAATGCATCGAAATATAGTAACACCGTTTTATTAAGTTTTTATTGCAAGCTAGATTATAATGTCATTTTCATATCCAATGATTGGTCATGTTGAATGAAATGAAAATTTATATATTATGATTTACATTTTCCATAGAAAGTAAATGAATGTTATATGAATGAAATGTTATATATATATATATATATATATATGTATATATATATATATATATATATATATATATATATATATATATATATATATGCATGTGCATGTTGAATGATGGAGCACATTCCTTATGGTACTGGCTAGGGATGCAATGTACCCGTGCACGTAAATAGAAAAGGTTATGGAAAAGGAGTAGGAAATGAAAAATGAGTACCTTCATTGGTAATATTTTAGACGGCGGCTCCTGTAACGGTTATATTATTTACGAGAAAAGGATAAATATATGGATAAAGATATGATATATGCATAACATTGATAGTCATGTTTATCATGAATTTAAATGGAATTTTTTTATGTTTGAAAATGAGCATGAATATTATTTCGAAGACCTTGTGTTACTGTAATTTTATAGCATAATTTACTCACTTAGTTCTTTTATAACTCACTCTTCCTATTAAAAAACATTTACATATATTATTTGATTAGCTTAAAATGAGTAGAAGAAAAGAAAATATGTATCGTGAGCGCGACGCTCCGAGAGAAAGGCATTTATAACATTTGATTTTAAAATTTTGATATTGTAGTGGCTCTTTCTGTGTATTGAAAATGGTTAGTAATTGAAAATTTAAACAACCGTCTGATCGTTTGTTCCCGCCTCGTTATATCAAGCCTCTAGGCCGATTCGTGACAAAGTCTATTAAGTTGAGGGGGGAAAGGTAGTTGTGAAATAGATGGATAGATATATGAAGAGATGAAGATAAAAAGTTGTGGTTGTCCACACTGTTTAAAATTGTGCAATCTGAGGCGGCGCAATTCACTCCAAAAACGCCTCGAAGCCTAAGCAATTCCCAGTTTTCAAGAGGCTTACGCCTCAAGATGAGTGAGGCGTGCCTCTATTGCGCAATTCCATTAGAGGCGTACGCCTCACAATTTGGGGCCCACTCACTTAAAAATTACAAAACCCTTCCTCATACCCGATTCCGCCCTCCTGGAAGGTCGCGGACGCCTGGAAGCTCGCCCGCCCGATTCCGCCAGCTCTCCCGCCCGATTCCGCCGCCTATCCCGTCGGCGCCGCCCTTCTCCGGCGAGCCTCAAGTCTCCGGCCGCCCCTCTACACCATTTCTTCAACCTTTCTTAGGGTTTTTTTAAGTTTAAGGTATGATTTTTCAACTTATAGGAAAGCTAGGGTTTTAATTTTTTTGAGATTTTTTGTTTTAATTTGCATTTGTGCTTTAGGAAATATGGTTAAGGGCAAAGAAAAGTCTAATACATTGCGGAGAGACCCTTCTTGGAATATAGTATGCAAGTTGATGTATGAGGTGGCGAAAAAACATGTATATTTAAAATGTAATTTTTGTGAGAAGGTGGTGAAGGGAGGAGTAACTCGCATGAAGGAACACTTATCCGGCTCACATAAGAATGTAGCACCTTGTGCGAATGTACCGGATAAGGTGAGGGAGGAAATTGTTACTTACATGAAAAAGAGTACAACGGGCAAACATCTACAACAAGAGCAATTTGATGAAAGGGTCGAACATGGTTCTTATTTCGGAAGCGAGAGTGGAAAGGGATCTTCCTCCACTATACATAATAGAGGTGTGCGGGGTCCTATGGATCAATACATGATTAATCCAGGGGAGGATAGAGGAGAAGCACAGATGATGCCTGCAGCTGATACCAGAGAGGGACGACGTCAGGTATGCATGGATATTGGCAGATTTTTTTTTGAAAATGCCATACCTTTTAATGTAGCAACATCACCGGCCTATTTCAATATGTTGCGATCTGTTGGTTTGTATGGGAGAGGATTGAAGGCACCATCCATGTATGAGTTGAGAACATGATTTTGAAGGAGGAGTTGCAAAACACAGAGCAGAGTATTGAAGAGATTAAACGGACCTGGACTGAGACTGGTGTTACCATTATGTCAGACGGATGGTCTGACATGAAGAGCAGGAGCTTGATTAATATCCTTGTAAATAATCCCTATGGCACGGTTGTGACTGACAACGCCAGTGCATATAAAGCAGCTGGTCATATGTTGATGGAGAAGAGGAAACACCTATATTGGACCCCCTACGCAGCACATTGTATCGATCTCATGTTAGAGGCACTTGGTGATTTACCTCAACACAAGAGTGCCCTCTCAAGGGCGAAGAAGATCACAAAGTCCATCTACAATCACTCTTGGGTCTTAGCCTTAATGAGAAAGTTCTCAAAGAAGGAAATCATTCGCCCTGCTACCACTAGGTACATTACTACATTTGTGCACTTCCATTGCTTGTTTCATTTCCTAATGCAACTTTAGGGGCAAACAAGTGAGACAGATTTGCCATTATCAGACCTGCAGCTAGAGGATCTAAGTGTGAATGTCTTAAGGGGCGAAGCAGATCAAGTGGGGACACCACACACATCTACTAGTTCTGCAGCACAACAATCAAGTAAAGGTATGTCACAATTTATTTTGTGCAATTACATTTTATATATATATATATATATATATATATATATATATATATATATATATATATATATATATATATATATTATATATATATATATATACAATTAACATTATATTAATCATTCTTATTTAAAAGGGAAGAGAAAAATGTATAACATTGAAGATGATGAAGATTTGGCATTCGTAGATACAATTGGAGAAGAAGATTCCCTTGATAATCAATTTAGTGAATAACATTGAAGAATGATGAGATTGGATGTTCTTTCTTATTTGTATTTTGGGAGTTCTGATAGACTTATATTTTGTAGTTATGTATTTTGAATTATGCTATGAGATGCATCTATTTTATTGTCTTCCACTAATTTCAATTGTCATTTAGATGTTTTTATTGTATGATAGTCTCTAACTGTTATTTACCTGCTAAAATAGTTAAATTCTCATTTACGCAATTCTTCGTCCGTGAGGCTTACGCCTAACATCGCCTCGAGGCTTATTTACGCAATTTTAAACCTTGGTTGTCCACCCTAATCACTCTAGGAGATAAGAGAGGGAGGGAAGAAAAAAGAGCGAACAGATGAGCTGTCAATAGCCTCTCTAATCATCATTAGAGATGGAGAGAGAGGAAGGGGAAAAGAGAGTGAGAGCAAGAAAATGAGCTAATGGTATACGTCCTAATCATTGTACGAGATGGAGAGAGAAAGGGGAAGGGATGGTGGGGGAATGGATGAAGGGAAGGAGATAATAAATATAAAGAACTATTGGCATTAAATCTTACTTGTGATGATTAATTATGTTGAATTAATTCATTTAAAACAATGGATGGATAAAATAAGATAGGTATACATTAGCCACCTCAATCACTTAGTTTCCTTATTAGCCTAATGATTTCCCCTATTATTTTACTTTTTAACTATAACAACAACAACATCAAGCCTTTATCCCACAACGTGGGGTCAGCTACATGAATTTTTTTCTCCAGTATGTCCTATTAAGAGTCAAATTCTCATTTAAATCCAATAAACAAATATCATTTCTAATATTTTCTAACCAAGTCTTTTTAGGTCTACCTCTACCTTTCTTAATTTAATTCAAATCTAATATATCTACTCTCCTAACCGGGTCATCGGAAGGCCGTCATTTTATGTGACCAAACCATATATCTAGGGCAACTCTCTCTAATCTTATCTTCCACTGGAGCTACTCCAACCTTTTCATGTATACGCTCATTTCGTATCCTGGTTCTAAGAGTAAAGCCACTCATCCACCTGAGTATCCTCATTTATGCAACACTTAACTTAATATTATTCTTCTCTTTTAATGGCCAATTGTGGGCTCCGAAAATTCGCGCCCCGACCTCTCTGCGAACCCTTTTTTTTCTTTTGGTTTTCAGGTCGTCGAGGAGAATTTTAACGTGCAGGTTCCAGGATAACTTTTCAGAATGGAGATTGGATTGTGAATAAGACATTACCCAGGGATTTCGCCCTTATTTTGCGATGACTTTATGATTTGAGTTCTGGTTTCCTATAGGCCCAAGCCCCTATAGTTAATTACCCCTCCCGATAACAAGAGAGAACTTTCGATTAAGGCTAGTCGTCAAACAGATATGTGATATCTGGCATATAGTAGTAGCAGGGCTTATGTATGTAAAAATTTGATATTTAAAACTAGAAATTTCACCATCTCGCACTTAAAGCGGATGGTGGGGGGAATGATGAGAGCCCGATCAAGATCCCATGGTTCCATCGTCTCGAGCCATCGTGGTCTCTGGTCTACTTAGTCAGAGGAGGTAGTCGACCTAACCTGACAGAAGGATCCTTATCGGCAGTCATTGGTTGCTTCGATTAAAAATACCTTGTAGACCTGAGGTGAATATTTGTCCAATGAGACAAATCTGAATCCACCTTAGTTAACTGAGGGCTTAGTAGGCACTATCGATTATACCCTATTGATTTATATCTCAAAGATTTGAAGCCATTGGGGAATGCGGGCTCTGATCATTACCATAATTTAGTAGTGTCATTTGACGGCCAAAACCACCTGGTTCAGAGGGTCTCAGGCATAACCATTTACTTGTGGTGCCATTTAGCGGCGAAATCCACGATGTGGTGCCATTTGGCGGTGAAATCTACGGCTAAAGGACACGCACCATATCCTTACTGGCGAGAGATGGATTGAGAATGAATCCTAGTGATATTCTCGACTAGACATTTGCTCTTTATGAGCTAAAGTGATTTTTAGATTTGTCCATATAGGCAAACTGTTGTGGAGGGTGGATGGGTATTTTTGCTTTAAGCGTCTGATAATTTCTTTTAATTTTAAATATATTGCTATAAAGATGATATAATTGAACTCATATTTTTGTAATAATAAGGAACTTTTCAATTTGAGTGACAGGTCTCAAATCTTTGCCTTCATAAGGTAGTCTGCAATCAGGACAGCTATATCCATCATTTGTGGATATCCCATCACAAGAACTGCATATGGTATGATCACAAGGTGGCAACATTGGTTGGTTCAGATTATTCCAGCAGGTTGTGCAGTTGAACTCTAACTCCATCTTCTTCACATAGAGATCTAATGGGTTCAGTAGTCGACTGTTGCCCTCGAAAGTCGCCCTCTCCCGATCTTCCACCATTTTCTCAAACGGTTGCCAAGGTGTTCATCTTAAGCTTGGAGGTGTAGTAAGGTTCCAATCCGATGACAGGTTGGATGCCTTCAACATTGCATTGTTGTTTATTGTGTGAACGTCTTAGCATTCATTGCACATTACATATGTCAATTCCCTACATATGCCGGCTGGCAAATTGTCATTCAATGCACATCTGTATCTCCTGCTCACAGGGTATTACTGATATAAATGTTGTACATTGATCACTTGATATTTGCTTGCGATGGATCAATGTACCTGCCTACCAGTGGATAGATGTTGATCGTAGGGCATTATTGCATTCACTGCGTGTTGTCGACTATCATTGTTGCATATACGGCAGATCTTCCGTCGTTGCCAGTAACAGTTCACATTCGCTGCATACTGCACTGTGTATGTTTGCAAGGGACCATGTCGTGTTGGCTGCATGTTACTAGTCATCGCCCATAAATGGACTATTGTGGCATAACAAATCTCCTACAGTTGCCTGTAGGTATTCGTATTTATAGTGGGCTCTTGGTTCTTGTTTGCACATGAATCGTCACATCTAAAGTTTTAGGATCTAGTTCCCTGTTGTTCATTTCAAGTTCTGTTCCCTGCGTTTTGTTGCAATCAGGTCCCCTGTTCAGTTGGAATTTCGGCAGCACCCCGACGTCTCCGCTGTTTAGGGGAAATTTGAAAAGTTTTAGCCTTCCTGCCACGTCAAGAAAGACGTGCACGGTCAGTGTCTAATGACACCGCGGTCGTGGTCTTCAATCCCACCACGCCAAGAACGGCGTACATGGGTCTTCAGGGTTACCTGTGTAAAATGCCCAATTCTTTCCCTGCAAGCACTAAAGCTCGTACACTGGTACTTAATTTTTTCCTCCGCCACGCTAAGAAAAGCGTGCACGAATATTACATGTCTCGTCGTAAGCATCACAAGCGAGTCCCTCCCACTGCGCTAAGAAAAGTGTGCATGGGTGAACGCTCATCGTGCTGCAAGCACTGAGGGCAGGATTTGGATAATACCTTTGCGGTCAGGTGCTGGCAGCAACGTCGGGACGGCTGTGACGAAGATCAAGAAAATATATACAAATATTTTTTTTTCTTTTCACTTTTTTATAATAATAATAATAATATTGATAATAAATATTATTAATATTAATATAAATCTAAGAGATATATAGAGTTTACCTAGTTGAACTCGACTGGAAGGATTCGGGAAGATAGGGAAGTGAGCAGGGGTCTTCGGCTTAGAGGATTAGAGGTGTGAAATCGGAAGGTTAAGGAGGTCGGGACTTGCGACCATGCTGGGATCTTCAAACAGAGGATGCAAGCAGACGTGGGACAAAGGCTATAGTTATTCCTATGGTCGAAAGGATATTCTTTCGCAGGTAGCTTGGGGCGGGTTGAGCGGCACGCCAAGGAGCTGGGTCGGAAGGGGCGATCGGGACCAAGAGAGCTGCTGCAAGTGGGCCGAATGGCTAGGGGCGGCTGAAGGGTGTTCGGGCATGAGATTCGACGGGTTGGGGGGTCGATTCTTACGACTACGGGTTTAAGAGGCTTACGAATATGAGGACCACATGGGGTTTGACTGAGGGAATGGATGGTCTAATCCGGCTAGGTGGATGGTTCGATAGTTAGAGGCCTCGAGGGATTGTGATTGTGAAGTGGATTTGAAGGAAAGAATCAAAGCCACGTGTAATCGGAAGAAGGGTGATGATCGGGCAAGGTCTTGTAAGATCGGAACGGGTCCGGTCACGGGGCTGCTCACATATAGGAGGTTGGCACAGGAGTCGAATGCGTGTGAGGGGTCGAGATTGCTGTCGAGTTGGCTGGAGGATTGAAGGTAGGAGTTGTGGTCGATCGGGGCAAGGTAGGAGTTGTGGTCGATCGGGGCTGGATTCGTGTGGGTTAGAGGGGTGAGCGCTCAACGGGCTCAGCTACAAAAAGTGTCTAACGGGTAGGGTGGTTGTTCGAATGGGATCAACGGATGTTTGAACGAAAAAGAAAACCTACAGGATCGAGAGAACTTCAATCGGCAGAGGGATCATATGCAGGAAAAAGACAGGAATGAAGAAGACTTCATTTGATTCCTTTTAAACGACGAGGCATAGACGTGCGTAGATCGTACAGAGGTCATGCGAATCTTGCTGTCAACGTGAGGAGCTCGTGGTCGAACGTCCGAATGGTACTCAGGTGAGGCTGATCAGATTTATTTTGATTGATTTTTTATTTATCGCCATTTTTTATTTTTTGATTTGATTTTTTTAATTATTAATGATAATAATATAATATTATTATCACTAAACATCAGAATTTAAATAACAAAAAATTTAACTTGATTTACGTACCATTTTCAAAATTTGCGCGTCATTGTCTCCAAAACCGCATCGATTCGCACGCGTGAAATTCATTGGACAAAATTATAGTCCATTTGGGTACTTTCGACATTCCGAGCGCAACAACGAAGTTTATTTTGTGATCAGACGTCGTCTGAGCAACATCGTGCATCAATTTCCTTGATTTGTGTGTTATTGCCTTGGGATCCGCACCGATCTCCTAGCGTGAATTTATAGCCACTTTTGGGTATTGACAACGCTTTGAAAGCAATGGTTAAGTCTATTTTTTGATCAGACGTCGTTTGGGCAATGTCGCGTGTCAATTTGGGTGTTGGTCGTCCCTTTTGACCGGTCTCATCTGATTCATCCGCGAGGTGGTCCCACTTGGATAAATTCGACGTTCTGATCATAATAGTGCAATCGATTTGGCGATCGGATGTCGTTTGACCCTTTAAGTGACCCGTCAAATAGCTGATTTTGCCTCTTTTCGCATGTATTTCAGCGTAGGGGTCAACACCAACATTTTGCACCATAAAACATTACATGTCTCGCCATCTTATAGAATTTTTCCATAAGATTTAGGGGGACTTTTCTATCACACAACAAGCTCTCACTTCAACCATCCAACTTGAATTCTGCTAATAATATCCTCATCTATTTCAGCATCACTCTGAATAATAGACCCAAGATATCTAAAAAATGTGCTCTTATTAATGACTTTTTAACTATAAAAAAGAAAAATAGTTTGATAGGCAAGTTGAGCAAAGTGAAAATTAAGAAAGTTATCATAGATTTGTGGCTGTATTCAGAAGAATAATTGAGAACTAATCATATTAGAAGGATGGCTAGAGTAGCAGTTATTGAAAATAATATAGTTAAAAAAAAAAGTTTGGTTCTTTAGGCATGTACAACGAAGAGTACAAAATGCACCATTAGATGGGTACATAAAATTTGTTATAAAGGAATAAGAAAGAAAAGGAGTTGACCTGAGGTAATATGGATAGTAGTTTTTTAGAATAATTTGTGAAGGGTAAAATTAACATCTCTTGCAATACCAACACAAAAAAAAAATGATGATTCATAACCCGAGTTCAAATAGTTTAAATAAGGCTTATGATGATGATGATGATGATCGCACTGATGATTTGTTATCCTCTATTACTCTAAAATATTGCTTTAATATTTCCCTTCAATGTGCAGAGTTTATGAAAGATATAAGGCTCATTCTTAATTAAAAAATAAGCAAGCTAAATTCCATAGTGTTGCAAAATTGAATTAGGAGGGTGCTTTGCAAAAGTCTAGTTAACAAAGTATAAATTTACCTTCTTTTAAATCTTTTGGGCCCAAAGACTTGGCACGAGAATTTTCAATGTCTCTAGTCATAGCAAATTCACCTAACAAGTAAAAAGCTCCAAAACAAATTTTAGCCTACCTTTGTCTCAACAAATAGAACCTATAATAAACTAACCTATTGTCAGGGTAGCTTTAAAAATGATTACTACAGAATCTATAAGGTTGATTGACATTATCCAATAGAATTTGAAGGCAGAAAAAAGTAAATGATACGCAAAACTAAATGAGAGAGTGCAAGGCAATCCATCAAATCAAAGTATTGAAATCAAGTTCAAGAACAATACTAAAGCAATAAATAGATTAGGTTTAATTTACCATTATTGGAATGCATTTTCCAAGGCCTACTTGACGTAGTTTGTCAAGATCACGCAAAGCTGCTCTGCACTCTTCCCTATCATCAATGTGTACCTTTTTGTTTCCTTCTAGTTGAAAGGTTTCATGGCCTCTGCCTGCAACAACCTGTCATTAAACTCTAAGATAGTAAGGAGAGAACATTTATACGAGAATATTGGGGAATAGTTTGATTACAGTGGGAGAAAAAGGGCGATCTCTGAAGTAGGGCAAACATTCCTTACAAAAAAGGAGTAATATCAAAATTGGAGAAAAAGGGTGATCTATGAAGTAGGGCGAACATTCCTCGCAAAAAAGGTAAAGAGTAATATCAAAATTGGAGGAAAGCAACCTAATAATGAACTTCCAAAATATAGGAAAGAGGATGAGAAACAAAAAGTTTCTTTTTTTTTTTCTCATGGATAATATCCATCACTTTCTCCAAATGATCCAAGGCAGCCATATGGAACAGCCACACACTGACATACGTCTTAACATTATAAATAGATGCAAACTCTTTCTAAACCTTCTTGACAATAAGCAAAATCCTATGGTCAAGATTCAGTTCTTAGCTGCTTGTTTCTTCAAGGAATCAGATCCCCAAATAGTCTCATGCTCCTAAATAGCTCTTCTGATAAATTCAACAACCCATGGACCAGCTATTTGGATAAAAGTTAAAAGAAGATAAAGAGGCCACAGATAAGTACTATAGGCTAGTGTATAGATGCATAGCCATCCAATTGTGTAGATAAAAGAGTTGTGTTGTTTTTTTCATGATCAAATAAGTAAAAAACAAAAGAAACAAGCATGCCCGCATAAGATGAAAATTAGACATATTAGCCAAAAAACAGAAGGATGAAAATAAACAAGTTTTTAATATATGAAATGTCAACATGTAGCGTTCCCTGATGCAATGTGAAAAGATGGAATTCAATTTTAATGAATTTTCTTTTAGTGATGTAAAGACAATCTAATAAAATACATACACACAACTTGACACAAACTTGATTGACACAAAGCTATCTACAATAAAAAATATTTACAATAAGTGATGCAAATATAAAGAAAAAGAAACCAAGGTCAAATAGAACACATAATAGAGCTTCACCAAAGAAAATCGAGTACAAGAAATTAGATCATAAAAGCATTAAGATATCAAGATTTTGTGAACAAATTTGTAAGTAAAAATTGTGGAAGATTTGAATTAATACAATCTCACGATATACCAAAAAAGAAAATAAAAAAGAGGAATAGATAAGAAGATAGAAACAACGAAAGGAAAAAAAGTTTAAAACCGAATTAGGAGCAATTCTGAAACAAGGAAAGGCTTCACATCCAAAGGGAATTTCTACTTTCATGAATCAAACTTCAATAAGAAATAGAGAAAATAAGCCATCTATTTATAATATGATGAACACGGCATAAAGGATAATCAAAATCCTAACAAACCCAGAATAGAGTTGCATATTTTAGAGCAGGAATCTACTATAATGTACCTTAAGCTCATGAGAATGTATCATATGACAAAACACATTGCACCTTACAATGTTAGTCCCAAGCCAGGAGTCTAGGTGGTGAATTACCATATAGATTATCATTATAAACCCTGTAATGTCTATTAATGTGAGGATGTACAACATGAAGGTCTCGTTCAGTGGGTGCAGAAAGATGATAACCACTACTATAGGCAGTAACTTCCATTTTATGCACTAGCATGCTAAGATTTAGGTAAATGAATCAATTAAGATTCTCATCCACCCAACCAAAGTCAACACCTAATCTTTTTTTGTGAGAAAAATGTATTTATCTCAGAAACGGTACTCTGTTGTGGATCTCAGGGTGGTGCATTCTCCAAAAGATCAACAAGAAACCTAATATGTGGTAATTCATTAGCATCTATTTTCCCACTCATCCCCAACCAGATTCATCACATTGAGGATCTGTAAGATGAGCTTGATAAAGAATCATGTTTAAACTAAGTTTTTTTATGAAACAAAGCCCTTATATCAAATCCGGTGCAGAACATAACAAGGTCCAGAGTTTCTTACACAATTAATGCAATATAACGAAATGACAAGATGCTAGTTTTACGGAATTCTTTTGGCGACATAAAGACAATCTGATATTCTGATGTAAAACTTGACTTGCAAAATTCAGTTAGACGCAAGCTATTTAGCACAACTAAGTATTTACCACTTGTCATTAAAATGTAAATAAAGTTAAAAAGCCAAAGTTGAATGGACAAATTATAGAAGCTTCACCAAAGAAGATGCGCTAAGATAAATGAGATCATAAAAGCATCAGCTAACAAGTTTCCATTAACAGATGCATAAGCATAAGTTGTGTAAGATCGGAATAGATTCATCACACAACACAAGCAACCAGAAGATAAGGGAATAGGTAAGACGATGGAAATAACAAAGGAAAAGGAGCTTAAGAACCAAGTCAAGCAAGGAAAGACTCCACCAGCTCTTGTTCAAGCTTTGTACTTTGAACAAGGGAAAACTTCACACCAGAGCCCTGCATTGGGCACCCATACCCACACCCACCCATGTACCCACCCATACCCAATGGATATGGGTGGGTATGGGTCTGCCCATAAACTTATGGGTGGGTATAGGTGGGTACTCAATATGGAGGGATAAACCAACTGCGTTCAAAAAATATGAATATTGAAAAATGCATAAAGATTATTCACAGGGTATCTTAAAAAAGAGTTCATTTCTCGATTAGTACTAAAAAAGAGCTAATAGTCTTGCAGGTTTTGTACTTTCATTACACTCGCCACGCTCTCTATTCTGTACATTTCAGCTGCCGGCACCATGTCCGAGAACAACTTTTCAGACACCGGCAAAACACTGGCTAAGAAGCGCAGCATTCTAAAGCCCGCTCAGGTGAACGATTTATTATTCTACCGATCGAACGATAACTTGAGTGGATTGTTAACACATTAGTCCAATGCACTGTAAGCTTCACATAACATATTGTGCTGCTCTCTAACAACTTGTCCCCTGCATCATTATATAAAACCATGTCTTCTACCTTCCAATTCTCTGCAGGATTGCTTTTATGGCTAAGGTCGGGCAACGCATGGGTATGGGTGGGTACGACGTCCTGAAAGCTGCCATGAGTGGGCATGGGTGGGCGAAGCCCGCCCACACAGAGCGTGGGTACCCAATGGGTACTCGACTAGGACCCCGTGTAGGGCTCTGCTTCACACATCTAACAAGAATTTCCTCATTCATTAATCAAACTTCAATGAGAATTACACGAAAACTAAATTGGAATGGACAAAGCATAAAGAAGACTTAAAACCTCATAAATCACAGAATGAAGGAGGTGTATATTTTGGTTATAGAACGGAATAAAATTCACCTTATTATGACAAGCCCCATTGTACCTTCCATTGGATTCATCATAAGATTGATGGTTGTCATCATAGCATGAGATATCTAAATTCAAACTTTCTAATGGACCTATTGTGAGATATGAATGATACCGTACATTCCCATGACATAGATTTGGATTTTGCAACATCTTATGGTAATCATACGATGGCTTGATGTAAGCTATTGAATCATAGCTTACTGTAAACCTTGGAGGGCCAAAGAAAGACTTGCTTCTTCTAGATCATACATTTTTTTAGTGTTCATCATATGGTATGAAGGATGAAACTTACCGTTATGAACAACAAATTCAAGCCAAATGTTTGAAGCCTGTTGACTCAAATTTTTTATCAAATCAACTCTTTTTAATTAAATTGAACAAATTGATCCAACTTAAACTCATTTGTCGAATCAACCCAACTTTATTCGACAAAATTAATTTGATTGATTTAATTTAATCAAATTCATTTATTCAATTTGATCTTAAATTCATTTAGTTTAAGTCAAATTGAACCTAATTAAGTCAATTTTTTATTGAATCAGTCAATTCGACTAAATCGAATCAAATTAGCTAGTTCGATTCATTTGACTCAGCCTTGAATTAACTAACTTGAACCTAGGCGAACCCTATTAAACCTAATTGGTTTATTCAATTCAACCATTACTCAATGAAGCCTCTAATTCTTTTGTCGCAACTTCCTCTTGCCTCTCTAAATCAGGTATTTAAAGATCAATGATAGCAGACGCAAGGAGCAGTGTCCCACCGTCCTTTCTCACAACTTCTAGCATGACTTGCTACTTTCCTCAATCGTCACGAGCTCTCAAGGGTAGGGCAACTTGATCAAGGTCTTCAACTACTAACTGCATGAGGGTGCGATGATAATTGGGGGTTATACCTTTATGCTAGCTTGGCGCGCTCGCGGGCTGAAAGAAAAAATTAAAGTTAGGCATTTAATGGGTTCTTGGCTGAGAGAAAGGAAAAAGGTCCTTCGATTGTTTTTTACTGGGTGAAAGCAAGGAGATCTTGTTGGGTTTTCTAGAGGTAGAGGAAGGAGAGACCAAGAGCCTTTTTTTTTTCTTTCTTCCTTTCCATTCAACTAGATATGCATATTTAGTGGAGAGAAGTGAAGAGAGGAAGCTTCATTTTTCAAGAGGAGAGAGTGCTTGCATCGAAAAAGTTTTCCAAGCTCAGCAATTGTTATCAAGCTTAAAAAATTAACTTCGGCAAGTTGGTTGTTGTGACAACATCCAAAATAGTTTTGAGTGCTAGTAAGCAATATCTTTCTCTTCAGTTGTCTTCATCTCTACTAGATGAAGACACTACGTACGGTGAACCATTGGACAATGGCTCTGGTGAGCTAAAATCCTTAAAATCATAGGAAACCTAGGTCTATAGGTCACATATTTGTGAATAACAAACCCAGGCTTATAGGCTCCTGAATAGCTTCTAAGAGAATATGAATTAGTGTTAAACTTACTCTATAGCCAATATCTAGAATTCTCTTTCATTTGTAAATAAATGAGTTCAATCTACTGCATATGATTTTAAGCCTAACATGTGTCATTTGTCTTGCCTAATTAAAATAAAACTCATCCTTAAAACTCCAAAGTTATTGAATACTCTTTTTGGTTTCAACCCTCAAATAGAACTAAAAATGTTCATTTTGCCGTATTTATTTGAACATAATTCAAATCAATAACTTAGCTCTGTTATGTGACACAAAATAACATGTCTTTCCTATCACTTAGCCCCAAAGCTATAGATTTATATCATCACATTCATTCGTGTGATCCAATCAAGCAAATAACCCTTTAGCTCTTGACCTATAAGCCTTAATTTCTTTTATTCGACTTAAATCAGGATTCTTTCCTTTGGTTCAGTTACTTGACCCAATCAAGTGAGTGTCTAAACACAAACTTTAGATTCTCATTAATTAGCCAAAATAAATGATCACATACTTCATTTTAAAATTAAAAATCAAACATTCAAGTCTGTTTTAAGAGCCTCTATTCTGAAATTCACTTGACCTAATTAGTTGAATTCCACCAGATCCTAAGTGAAACCCACGAGCAAATTTACATGACCCAAATCAAGTAAATCTCTCTTCCTCTTGATCAAATATTAAGAGAATCACTTAAATTCATACAAAATACTTAAATTGTTTTTGATGCAATGATGTGTCATTCCACCTCAGAAGATGGAATGTCCATATCATTGACACCATAAATGACAAGTTCGTCTCAAAGTAAATAGTGGTCATTCCATAGATTCTTCATAACCCTTTAAAATATAAAACATCTTCTAAAATTAAAATAAAAACTTTCAGTCACAAATAACTTGGAAGTTAAATATCTCATGGACTAAAATTATATCTCTTTCTTTTCTATAATAAAATAACAAATCAAATAATAGTGTAACAATCATACAAGCCAGCACACATTAAATGCACAACCCCTTGGGCATCTAAAGACTAGAATTTTATTTTTTTAAGAATCTGATTATGATATTTAGCATGAAATGATTGTTTGATAAATTTTGTGTGTTGTGGGCACATGCTCTTAAGTGTTATAATAAATATATCTACATTTTTAAGCAGGTGGCCATGCCCAAAATGGGTAATAAAATAAAAAAGTTATCATCTAACAATATTTTCTTGCATGTGCTACTTATATGCTGAAGCCCTGAGTAGCCATGACCAATAGAATTAAAATCAACTTGGCACCACCAATTTCTTGGTAAATTTGTGAATATTGGGATATATAAGACTTATTGCATGCTATATAATTCTTATTGTGCAAGGATGAGTCTTTTATTTTATTAAAGGAAGACATGACGAAGAGGATGAAGCTAACGACCGTAACAGAAATAACGGCAATGTTAAACCTGTAACAAACTATTCCAATCATAGATGGACACGTGTACACACCCACTCACTCACTCTTCTATAAATACGTTGCTTGTATAACTACTGAGGAGAATAATACAAGAAATCACTTCATCCTCTATCTCTGTTTCCTCATTCATCTTGATTTCTTTATGGTATCAGAGCAGGTTTGATACCTGTTCCTGTTCAAATGGCGCAATCATCTTCGTCCCAGATCAGCGACCTGTCGACGGACATTGCTACAGAAAATCTCACAATTCCGGCATCTCTCAAGTTTGTGATGGAGAATATAAAAACCATTGTCAATGTGGAGATCGCAAATTTTGAAATTACTCAGGGCAAATGGATTCATTGGTTTTTCCACGGCCTCGCATCGTACAATCGAATGAAGGTATCACCTTCGTCCCAGATCAGTGACCTGTCGACGGACATTGCTACAAAAAATCTCACAATTCCGGCATCTCTCAAGTTTGTGATGGCGAATATAAAAACCATTGTCAATGTGGAGATCGCAAATTTTGAAGTTACTCAGGGCAAATGGATTCGTTGGTTTTCTTGAATCAACAATTGCTCCACCGCCTCGCATCGTACAATCGAATGAAGGTATCACCTTAGTTAATCCTAAATACAGCGAATGGATTCTAATAGATCAGAATCTAGCCGCAGCCATTTGCTCAACCTTGACTCCATCCATTCTTCCATATGTGCTGAACCTAGATTCTTGTTCGGCAATATGGAATACCATCGAAAGAAGACTACAAGCTTCAAACAGATCAAAAGTAATACAACTCAAAAATGAGTTGCATAATATTACCATGAAACAACTCAATATGACACAATACCTTACGGAAATCAAAACTTTAGTGGATAAAATAGCAGCGGCTGGAGCAAACTTAGACACTGAAGATATCATACTGTACACCCTCAATGGTCTTCCACCATCATATCAAGCTTTTAAAACATCGATTCGAACAATGTTGAATCCTATAAGCTTGGAAGATCTATATTCTTTACTGCTCAGTGAGGAAATAAACATCCAAACTGAATCAACTCGTCAACAGCTATCAACAGACCTAAATATAGCCTTATACTCAAGCAGGGGCCGTGGACGTCTCGAGAGAGGTAGATCATCACAAGGCAATAATCGATCTCTTCTACCCACATGTCAAATATGCAACAAAAGAGGGCACATAGCATCAACATGTTGGCATAGGTTAAACATAAACATCCACCTCAATCAGCAAATCAGAATACTGCTCTTGTGGCGTCTACTGAGACACCAAATCTGGACTGGTATCTTGATTTCGGAGCATCAACTCACCTTACTAATAATCTCAACAATCTTAATCATCCTATGGCTTACCAAGGATCTGACAATGTCACTATCGGAAATGGCACTTCAATTCAAATTGCTCATACTGGAGATGGAATTCTTCACACACCCGAGCGTAAGCTTCTGTTAAATCAATTGCTTCACATTCCAAAACTACCGCACAATCTTATATCTATATACCAGCTAACCAAGGATAACAATATTTCAATTTTGTTTGATGCTTCTGGTTTTATCATTAAGGATCAAAAGAATCAACAAGTTCTTTTAAAGGGGCCCTGCCATAATGGGTTATACCCCATACAGCCTTCTGCAGATACAAACGACCATAAGGCTTCTAGCCACAAGTTAATCTTCGTCGCTGTGGCATAATCGGCTTGGACATCCTCACCATCAAATTCTTCGTCACATAGCTAACGGTTACCGAGATCTTCAAATCTCACCTACTTCATATTGTTGTTCTTCTTGCCAAATATCAAAAAGCCATAAGTTGAAGTTTGTGAAATATGTATCTACACATCTGCTCCGCTAGAGATCATTCATTTTGATGTATGGGGTCCATCCCCTATTACTTCAAATCAAGGATGCAGATATTACGTAGTCTTCATTGATGATTTTTCAAAATTTAGTTGGGTTTTTCCTATGATACATAAATTTGAAGTGCCAACACTATTCATTAACTTCAAGATTATGGTCGAAAATCAAACATCACACAAAATCAAGAAATTCAGATCAGATGGAGGAACAGAGTATATCAATTACTCGCTTAAAACATTTCTGCAGAACAATGGTATTGAGCATCAAATATCGTGCCCTTATACTCCTGAACAAAACGGAGTAGCCAAAATAAAACATCGACACCTAATAAAGACTACAAGAACTCTATTACATACCGCATCAATTCCTCTCATCTACTGGCCAGACACAGTACTCACTACATCTTATCTTATAAATTGGTTGCCATATAAAGCAAATCCTCATTCTTCACCCATACAAATGCTATACAATCAAGATCCAAATTACTCATTTCTTCGTACTTTCAGATGCAGATGTTATACTTGGATACCACCGCCTTTACGACATAAACTAAATCCTAAAGCCAATCCATGTGTGTTCCTTGGCTACTCAAGTTCTCATCAAGGGTACAAATGCCTAAACATAGACAACAACAAAGTTATAATATCTCGCCACGTCATCTTTGACGAATTTGAATTTCCTTTTAAGCATTTATCTGTTGGATCTCAATCTCAGCCTATTACTAACTCAAATCCCCACCTGTTAATTCCAACCTCCATTCAGCCCGCTCAGCCAATCAACTCACCCACTCAGCCAATCAACTTACCTACACCTACAAATTCACCACCTTCAACTAGTAATATAAACCCAGCTCAAAATCATACAAGCACTTCTCCCAGATCATATCCTTCGACATCTAATAATTCTCAATAACCTCCTCCAAACAATACAATTTCCCATCATCCTATGGTTATGCGACTCAAAACCGGTTCTCTAAAACCAAAAACCATTTTCAATTTATTTAATCATTCCTCTACCACCATTGAAGACACACCATCGGATCCTACTGGTTTTATTGAAGCCAGCAAATATGCTCACTGGAGAAATGCAATGGCAATTGAATTTCTTGCTCTTCAACAGCAAGGAACCTGGATTCTTGTACCACCACCAATAAATCAACCAATTTTAGGATGCAAATGGACATATCGCACCAAACTGCATTCAAATGGATCGGTGGCTAAATATAAAGCAAGACTTGTAGCACAAGAAAATACACAAGAATATGGATTGAATTATGAAGAAACGTTCAGCTCGGCTGCAAAATTTCCAACAATAAGAATATTACTTACAATAGCTATCAACCAAGATTGGGTCGTCCATCAACTGGACGTAACTAATGCTTTCCTCCACGGTTTTTAACAGAAACCATTCACATGAAACAGCCTAAAGGTTTTGAGGATTCTCAATTTCCAAATCACGTTTGCTTACTCCGGAAAGCAATATATGGACTTAAGCAATCTCCAAGAATCTGGTTCAATACTTTCTTAGCCGCTCTAATTAAACTTGGGTTTAAACAAAGTAGAGCAGATCTAGCTCTCATGATTCTTATAGAAAACAAGACGCAAGTATATCTATTGATATATGTTGATGATATTTTAATCACAGGGAACAATGATACGACATTGGCTGATCTCATCAACAAGCTTCAACAACAATTTGACATGAAGAATCTGGGACACATCCACAAATTTCTGGGCATATCCATTGAAAGAAAAACTGATTCATCCTTTCTTTCTCAAACGCAATATGCCACATCTATTCTGAGTACAGCTAGTATGCTTTCATGCAAACCTCTCGCTAATCCTACATTTACTAAACCACCTGTCAGCATTCCAAAAGATCTACCGCTTGCAAATCCTCAAATCTATCGTAAAATAATCGGTTCACTACAGTACCTAACTCTTACGAGACCGGATTTAGCATATCCTGTAAACAATTTATGTCAACACATGCATCAACCGCAACCCATTAATGCATATCTACTTCAAAGGCTGTTATGCTATTTAAAAGGCACAATTCAGTTCGGTATTCTCATCACTAAAAGAAATCATCAATTAACTTCTTACTCTGATGCGGACTGGGCCGGAGAGCCCTCCACCAGAAAATCGACGTCCGGTTACTGTACATTCCTCGGGAATACTTTAATATCTTGGAGCGTGAAGAAACAAAATACTGTAGCTAGATCATCAACCGAAGCTGAATACCGCGCTTTGGCAGCTGCGATAACGAACATAATCTGGCTCCGTAAATTGCTACAGGATTTTCAAATTCCAAATCAGCGAGCAATGAAGCTTTATTGTGGCAACACATCAGCAATATCATTAACAAATAATCCTGTTTTTCATGCTCGAACAAAGCATATCGAAATAGATCATTACTTTATCAAACATCATATTCAGAATGACACAATTTGCATTATTCCCATTACCACTCATGATCAAATAGCTGATGTGCTAACAAAATCTCTATCAACTGCTCGCTTTCAACTACTTCGCAACAATTTGATAGTTCAAACAGAACCATCACATTGCGGGGGCATAAAGGAAGACATGACAAAGAGGATGAAGCAAACGACCGTAACAGAAATAACGGTAATGTTAAACCTGTAACAAACTATTCCAATCATAGATGGACACATGTACACACCCACTCACTCACTCTTCTATAAATACGTTGCCTGTATAACTACTGAGGAGAATAATACAAGAAATCACTTCATCCTCTATCTTTGTTTCCTCATTCATCTTGATTTCTTTATTTATTTTACAAATATAATTCATTTATAATTTTAAGAAGTCGTGTAGACCTATGGGATGCAAAACATGAATGATAAACTTCAAAGTAAAACCCTTGATGCATCAAAAGCCAAAGTTTGAAGACCCATTGGCCAAGTTTATAAATTTAATTGGGTTCTATAAGACAGACAATTCAGCTCCATTTCTTTATATCTTACTAGTTGTATAAAAGCCCTCTACATTATTTTATGGTTAATATTTTGTGATTGATTTCTTGTTTACTTTGAATGTGCATTGTATACATGCTTTTCCCTATGCTTCTTATAATGTTTTGCTTGGGAGTGGTATGGATATCTTGTATGGTGGCCTCTTAAGATATTAAGTTTTTTACCAATTAAAATATAAGCAATCATAAAATCAATCATAAGATAATATTTTCAAATAAACTTGTATAGCTTGTTTAGAAATTAAATGACTTTTTCAAAATTAAAATAAATGCAAAGCCTCCTCATGGATCTTAATATGTAATCTAATATTTAATTGATTACTTATTCATAAGAGTGTGCTTATTAATCAACATCAAACTCATGTATTTGTTGATGATCTTATGTGTTGCATATAGAAACAAAAGCCCTCACATTAAAGGCTATATAACAAAAAATATTGCATTATGAATCAGCATATACATACACTTATGTTCAGGCATCTTAACTTAAGTAGCTAAGTTGTAAGTTTTTTTTAATAAAATCAAACAATTTAACATATCTTGTTTATGCATTGAGATTAAGCCTACATAGTTTTAAAAGCACTTAGGTGAGTTTAGCATATTGTCCTTTCCAGACAGGATTGTAAGACCAGAGATTCAACTAACTTAACTTTAAGTGAGGTTTTAGTTTGTAAATCTCATGCATTTTAGTGGATTTAAATTCAAGTTATTATCTATCAATGGTTTTCATCTTTAAATCTAGGGTTCGATGTCAATATTCTTTTCAGTTATGTCATACGTCCTCACATTTTTGGGCATTGGCATTTCCTTAGTCATGTGTTGTTGGAATATGAGCCCTAATTTTATAAATTAAATTAATCAACTTGAACATAATTCAATCTTAAAAAATATAAATCCTGACAAATAATAGTTTTAAATACCTCTGAGTTTCTAAAAATCAAGTACTTCTATCTTTCCTCATTTGGCTTCTATTCAAAATTAATTCTAAGTTGATCCAATTATTTTTTAAATTTCATAGACCAAATCTTTGAAATAAAATTAGTTAAAATCAAGTTATTCAATATTTTGATTAAAAAAATGTAAATCGCTATTTTAATCAAAAGTTTTTTCAAGAGTCGAATAGTCTTGGTGTATAATTAACTATAGGAGATTGCCCGTATGAGAAAATTGTATCCCATAATAAAATGAACCCTATTCAATCAAATATATTATACAAGAGAAAATCTCCTAACATATAAAAATAAAATGAACTTTTTTGCTATTGAGTCTGTAGTGAAATAATATTTGAGAAAAATGATCAAAATGATTCCTTGACTCTTTATGAAGGACCAAAATAGTCCTCAACTATATTAAAAGACTATTTTGGTCCCTCAAGTCTTTAAAAAAAATTCATTGGAGACTATTTTGATCTTTCATAAAAAGTCAATGGACCATTTTGATTATTTTTCTCAATAATATTTTTATCTTTCAAGATAATATATTATTTTTTATATCGTATTTGATCACAAAATTTTTAATCCATTGAGGATAGAAAAATTCCCCAATCAATGCTTTGCAATGATGATTGATATAACTAAATACAACAGACTGAATTAAATAAAACAATTTGTGTTTCCAACAACTACAGATGTTAAGCTCAGCAATAACTTTGTCTGCAGTGAGAAATATGTTTTCCCAGCTCTTTTAAAGTACTTTATTCTGAATTTCCGCCAAATCCGTTAACAAAAGTAGCTTCCAAATAAAAACTCAAAACAGTTGAAGCAAAAGAATTTACCACAGCATCACCTTCTTCTGCCATGGCTATTGCTGCACGCACAGCTACTCTTCTCAAGTCATGCACAAAAAGCTTATGACCATTTGGAAGACACAAACAACATTCATTCCTACTGTGACGTACATAGTCTTGCATAGTCCATCCAAAGACAGAAAGCATGTCATCATAGATGTTGGCTTCAAAATGTAAAAAGGATATATTGCAAAGTCAGTATTAACCTGGAATACGAATTTTCATCTTGTAATTAAGCAAACAAGTTAATGGAATAACTTGAAAAATCATAGGAAGAAGAAAGTTATGGGGAAAATGACTTGCATGGATTTTCAGTCTTTGGATTGTCAGATGTCAAAACAACCACTTCACTTCTATCTGTAGCAATTTTTGTCATCATTGATCTCTTTCCTCTATCGCTTTCACCAGCACATCCAAAGACTGCAAAAGCCAGGTATTATAAGTCACAGAATTTCATCAAATTTGTAGCAGCGGACACATTCTCCACCTAATATGAATGCTTATTAAAAATTCATAGTAGTTGTTCCTATGATTTCAATATCAAACGAACTTTTTATTAAACAAAAAGTAGAGATAGCGGCCCATGTCTCACCATAATGACCTAATTTCAGCTTTAATTGTGAATAGAGGTATGGTAGACCTGTCAAGGTACCAGCACCCTTTTTCATTTAAACCACTTGTACATCAGCAGGAGGCAATTAGAAGAACTATCCTGCTGTTTTAGAAAATTCTTGTGTCCTGATCATACTCAACATTCAGAACCATCAATTCAGTGCGGAATGCACTAACCTAGTTTGACCTTAAATTTGGCTTACAATCTTGTTTAAGGATATTATATTCATAGTCCTTACAAAGAATAAGCAAATAACATTTTGAGGCTAAAAGTAAAATGAACCCTGGAGTCAGCAAAACAAAAGCTAAGATATCAGTAAGAAAGGTTTAATCCGCCTAAATCAAGCTCATATACTCGGTCTTCATGTCAGTTGTGGACTTCTACCATAATTTTTGGTTACGGTAGTATTTATGCTTTCAGTCAGCATTTTGATTTCTAGTTACGATTGTGCTTCAAACGTGTGCATGTAATTATATACTGCAATTGTTAAAAAACAACTACATTAATGTTGAATTAATTTTTTACATACTTTCAAAATTAGATTTAAATAAATGCAGAAAACATATACTCCGCATGCTAGAAGACATTCTAAATTATGAGCATGTAGTTTGCAACTTTAAGAAAATATTTGACATAGTCAATTTAGTAATATTAAGTACTTTAAATGAGCTAGATTCAATGTAGCGTTAATAGAAGGATTTTATTTAGAAATGACAAACTCAGATCCTACACAGAATAATTGATCTTAAAACGATGTTCATTTTCATTTATGTTTAAACAGAACTTTAACATATCATTAGAAAGATCAATGGCTTGACTTGTTGATTGTTATCGGGAAATCCATGCTGGAAGGCTGTTTCAATTTGTAGTTGTAAATCACGGAGGCGTTAGAATATTATATCAGAGGTAGGACTGTATGAGTTTCACCAAAACCGCCCAAAATCAACCAAAAACACACAAACTACAAAAAGAATAGCGAGACAGACTGAAATTGATACAAAGAACTCTAGTATGAATCAGACAAAGCTAAAACTAATTCAAATAAGGTATAAGGATTGGTTTCAGCAAATTTTTCAAACTATGGCCTATACATGTCAAAGCTTGTAGTTGAAACGTCTACAAACTAAAAGACCAAGAAAAATTTTCTTCCAAGAACCAAAATACTTCAAATTGGACAACAAAGAGCAAGATATTCATAAGGTTATGTGGCCTTTTGAACGGCACACAAAGGATGATAAAATCTTTATTTTGTTACGCAGGCAGCCGTGGGCTCCGAAAATTCGCGCACCAGCCTCTTCGTGGCCTCTTTCTTTTTGTTCGGCTCATCGAGGAAATTTTTAACGAGTATGTTCCGAGACTAATTTTCGTAAGGCAAATTGGGTTTTGAATAAGACATTACCCAGATATTTTGCCCTTATTTTGAGAGGGCTTTATGATCTGAGTTTATGTTTCCTATAGGCGCAAGCCCCTATAGTTAATTACCCCTCCCGATAGCAAGAAAGAACTTTCAATTAAGGCTAGTCGTCAAACAGATACAGAGTATCTGGCATATAGTAGCAGCATGTTTAGGTATTTGTAATTTAGCATTTAAAATAAAAAATTTACCACCATGCATTGAAAGCAGATGGTGAGGGGAGTAATGATAGACCCGATCAAGATCTCATGGTTCCGTCGTCCCAGGCCATCATAGTCCCTAATCTATTTAGTCAAAGGAGATAGTCGACCCAACCTGACAGAATGATCCTTGTCGACAGTCATGGATTGCCTCGTCTAAGAGTACCTTGTAGACCTGAGGTGAATATTTGTCTAAGGGGATAAATTTGAATCCACCTTAGCTAACAAAAGGTTTTGTGCCCTATCGGTCATATCCTATTGATTCATTACTCAATGATTTAGCATCGTTGGGGAGGATCATGACCGTAATTTAATGATGTCATTTGGTGATAAAACCACCCGGTTAAAGGGTTCCGATCATAACCGTTTACCTGTAGTGCCATTTGGCGGCGAAACCACCAGTTAGAGGACACGTGTCACATCCTTACTGGCAAGAGACAGATTGAGAATTAATTTTAGTGATATTCTCGACCAGATATTTGTTCTTTGTGAGCTGAAGTGACTTTCTAACTTGTCCACCCCTGCAAACCATTGCGGAGGGTGCATATATGTTGCTTTAAGTACTTTGGTGTTTTTTATTTCAATTTTAAATATTTAGTAGTTGATGAATTTTGAGTTTTGAATTTTCGTGCAAATTCGAAAGCATTTTCAAATCTTTGGGATCACATCCAGTGAGATTTTCTATCAGCACGGC